>LPNX010302594.1:0-24218 GCA_001517045.1 Pseudotsuga menziesii
TCAAAATGTCCTAGATCTAAGCAGGACCACCCTGGTCACTTGGACCACCTTGGTCCCCATGGTCTCTCTGTACTCTGGCTTCCTCAGCCTCTTCGGCTTCGACAGCCTCCACAACATCTATGTATACAAGAACCGCTCTGGCCACTCACCTCAAAAGGCGTAACTAGACCGGTGGAACTCCAACAACGAACTCCTGCATGACGGCTGGGATATGCTCTATCCACAAGGTGGGAAATCTTTCGGTCAGCCTGGCCAACTTTCCCTCTAGAACCCTAATCAGCCCCCGATCTTCGCCTATGACAGGACGAACAAACATGCGTGGATGCCCCTCAGGGAGGACCGGTCCAATATCTGCATTTTGACATGTTTATAGGATTAAGACTTGTACATATATGCATATATCTATTAATTTAAAATTCATAAAAATTTTAAAAATTAAAAAAAAAAATTGTTTACCTAGCTCTCCCCATGCTCCTCCTGGAGGGAGGACAAGTTCTGGATCACCTGGAAAGTCCATGTTGACATATGGAAACTATTCTAGTGCCGGTAGCTATCGCTCCCACCAGATACAGAAATCATCATCGTATACACTCTGCACTATGTCTCCTCCTCCTTGATGGAGGAAGATGTCTCCCCATCTGTTCAACCTCGGTTGACATGGAGATCTGACTGGTAGAGGTATGGCGGGACTCAACCTTGGTACTCTCTCTCGAAGAAGGCAACCAATATGCTAGAATACCCAAATTTCTTTCGCCTTCCTCTTTTGCAATTAGAGAGTTGTCTTTTCATGATAGGGACAACTCCTGAACACCAATCATAGAGGGCACCATGCATACAATCCACCACCAACCTCATTTGGTTCCGTGTAGCTAAATGTAATGAGGAGGATCCTGCAATCCTCACGATGGTGCTCGTCAATACCTATAGTGTGAAATCACAGATATGTGCAATAGGGACACAACTCCCTCTTTTCTGGGTGCCTGGTGTGCAAAACACATCTATGTAGTTCTGGACACTTAAAGGGTCACCACCCCTGCCGGTGCCCTCTAAGTTGACCGATGCTCCTCGTCGTGACAGACCGGTAATGAAATACATGTCCTTGGTAGTAATCTCCAAAGTCTCACCCTATAGGTCAAACATCCCCAAATCATGATCCCAATAGTTTATCATGAGCTCCAATAGGTGGACATTGGCCCGCATGGGTTATGTGCAAAAGAACTTTAATAACCCACTCGTTCACAATGCATGTACGGTGGACACACTTTGGAGCACTTCTTGGTCCATTGTTTCATGTTCCTGTTCCCTCCATTCCAACACCATCTTCACACCTAGCAAAACAAGTAATTTGATTCATTAATTTCATATAAAATTTCAATTTTTTTGACTATAATTAGCTTTTTATCCTTCATGCAGTACAAGTAACTGTCTAGTTAGACATGTCGCATACTGTACACGACTGTCTCTAAAGGAAACCCATGTACAGAACACATGTACGCGAGTCTTTACACTATGAACCCGCGTACGCGTCATGACATGCTTTAGGATGCTTTTAATAATGAAATTGAGACTCAAAATTAATAATTGCTAGGATCAAAATGAAGAGCTCGGGGTGTAGGCTTACCTACAACTTGTGGAATTTCATTTCATCCACTAGATTGTCCACAACGATCGAATGAAGGTAGAGGTAAAAACTTGCTTTTTTATGGCTAAAAATTCAAAATGGTGAGTTTTGTTTTGATTTTCAACTATTTATAGAAATTTTATTTCTCAAAGTGGGTTTTTTCCTATAGTTTGAAATCTACTTAACTAATACCATATTTCTTTTTTCCTTGAAACATGTTTTTTATCATTATAAGGTGTTTTTTGCTCCCATAGGGTGGTTTTGTCATTTCCAATGCATTTTTGGCATTTATACTCAATCCACATTAACCTTAGCAATCGAAAATTTTCCAAGGACTATGGTATTATAAGCCATTAGTTCCCTATTTTTTACCATTATTCTTTCGTAGATAGGACCCTTTTTTCATGAGTATCTTCCTTTAAAACCTATGTTGTCCTTTGATACTCATGATGCAACTGTTTCAGGTACAGGGGTATCCTTTTAGCTATTTTTCACGCCATATAGAGCTTCTTTTGAATCTCTTTTTACAAGCTATCCCTTTATAGGACTCCCCGCCCTTATGGAGTTTCTTTAGGCCCAGGTCTGACTCCTTCAAAATAGACTTAACTACCGAGTTAACTTGTTCGTTCAAGCTTGTTAAGAATATGTGAACGAGTATCTGCATTAGTGGTAGGTTATCTCTTTCTCGGACCATGCGAAATAATACGAGAAAGGATCCCTCTCTTTTCTATTTTGAATTGAGAAGAGTATTCTTAGACATAGGTTTATCACTTTTCCGGACCCGAGGGACTAAATTTATGGAAAAGGAACGCCTGGTATGAGCTTAGTTTTCTCTTTTTCGTGCTCTGGACCTAAACATGAAAAAGATTCCGAGTGTACTTTGTGTCTTTGTCATGCTCGTTAAACACCTAAGAACAAAGCAACGAGTTTATTGTTGTAAGCCCCATTTCTCGTAACCAAATGGATCTTTCTGAGTGATCTTGCTTTCCTTCACACTCCTAAAACTCAAGCTATTTTATGCTATTTTGGAAGGAGCATTGGGTAGGTGGTAATTTAACCTTTTTCGGATCTTCCTGACTAAGTACGAAAAAGTTTCACCTTTTCTTCTACGGAAGTTAAGAGAGTTATTCTGTGGTATGTTTTATACTTTTCTGGCCTCAGGAGACTAAATTGGACGAAAAAGGACCCCCCTAGAGTCTTCTTTGGAGTTTTCAAACTCTCTAAATGTGAAAACACCAGCTAAGCATGTACTAGTTCAGGCTCATTAAATCCACAAATCAGTGACACTATCAAGCATTATTTTCCTGTCTCTTCAAGCTTGTTAAAAAATGAAGAGGGATCCGAGTTGACTTTCCTGGACTCATTAAAATTTAATAGGGAAGGTGAGGAAGAAGTTTTCTCTTGTTTTCGGTAGTGGCAGCAATGTCATCCTTGAACGTAGCACTCTCTGTTTTTTTCGATACCCATGTCTCAGTGTTCACTTTTTGTTCAGCTATTACTTTGAGTTTCCTACTCCTCCTCTTGTCCGTTATACCTGGGGAATCTGATCATGTCTCCTACATGACATATAAGTCTAGTTGTTCTATCTATGAGTGAAATGATGCCTTGGGTCATCTCTGTGTTGTGCTCATTGTTCAAGGACTCAACCCAATGTTTGATCTTTATCCTGATCCCATAATTATTGTATATGTTATCTATTGTGTCTCCCTTCTTTTGCCTAGTTCCTAGTCACTCTTGTGATCCGTTGGAGGATCTATTGCCTTCCTTATCACAACACGGTTCAGTTTTAGTACTTCCTGATGACGAAGACCTAGAGTTTTGATGATTGTACCTCAGGATTCACTTTCATCATTGGTGAATTCCTTTGCTTCAGTTGTCGATTATCACCTATTGATTGACAAACTGTTGAATCCTTTCCATGTTTGACTTCAGCCTACATTTATTCACATGGCTTGGATTGTACTGGTTCTTTGGGATTGTTTATGAAGACCTTAGTTCCACACCTATGAACTAAGTTGCGCAAGATTATGTTCCATTTATGTACACAGCTTCCAGATCTTTGAAAACTCATCATTATTGTATATTGTGGCTTTGATCCACCTTTGTAATATACGTGGTTTTGTACCTGTATCATATGATGTACTCAAATATTGTAAAGGAGCTAGTGTTCTAGTATATTGAACATAGCATCCTTAGATATGACTTTGTAAATGACATTATTATGTATTTATTTCAGGTACTTCCTCTACTCCATTGGATTTCTGAGTTCTCCAAAGATAACGATTATAATGTATTTCAGCCATCACTTCCCTCTGACCTCACACATTAGGGGGCATCTGTTATCTATCTAAATGACACTTCTCCATCCGAGTGTTGACATTCCCTATGTTGGCACACAAAAGGACATTTATGGATTGAAGGTTGCCTAAAAAAATATAGATGGACATGTTATGAACTCCATTTATCATCCATCCAGCTAGTTATTTTTACCTTTGAATATGTCAAGTGTTGTACGTGCCTTTTCCTATATGCAGTTCGCATACATATGTGCCTTTTATTACAGCATGTCGCGTGTTGTACGCGAGTATTTGTTATTGCATCCCGCGTACAGATCTGTAGGTGGGCTCCCCTTAGTGCAACTTGCGTGTCATATGTGGGTTGCAGTATTAATACCTGTGTATGCCTTCCTTTGACATTAAAAATAATAATTCGCGATTATTTGAGATTTGTTAAGCCCTTAACTATAACCATCTTAACTATCTCAACCTCCTCAACCCTTGAAACTGCCTTATTTCACTAAGTATAAATAAATGCATTGGGGAGGGTATTAATCAATGATACTTGGAGAGCAAAGTTATGCTGGTGGTGTCTATTCAGAAGTATTTGGAGCAGTGGAACTCAGAATCCTTTGGTTGCAGAGGAGTCCTTGTCTCAGGTGTTGGGTTGTAATCTTAACTCATTCACTATTGTTAATAAAGAGAATCCTTCTTCCAAGTGTGTTTTGAATGTCTTCCATGTATCATGGTTTGATGAATATTTATGATTAAGCACTCTGTATATGATTTATCTAACCTATTCTATATACATGTATAAGATTGCACTTGGAGGATTTTCTCTTTACAAGTGAAGGAGGAACATTCCCGAAGGCTTTGGAGGAGAAGCAGAGCGGAAGAGGACAAAGCTAGGATCAACCGTCATGAATCGGGTGAGTCTATTCTATCCCTTTGTTTCCTTTCTATACTCTAAAGTCGATTGCCTACAAGTTTTATGAGTATGTTGGTAACCCCAGACCTTTGGTTATAAGTCGTTTATTTCTGTACAACATGGATTCATTTACCCTGTGTAGTTGATAGAATGGGTTTCTAACATTGTTCCTGTAAACAAAAAACATGGAACGATTAAGGATTGTATCGATTTTGAGATATCAAAAGGGATTTTTATACTCCTTAAATCGATAAAATCATCATAAACTTTGCTGGAAGCGTCATATTTTCATTCATGGGTGGATTCTCTAGTTATAATCAGATAGAGATACTCCCTTTTGATCAACATAAAAAGGACTTCATTTTCCCATGAGGGACCTTTGCCCATAGAAAGTTACCTTTTGGCCTAAAAAACATGGTGCTACCTTCCAACGCACCATGTCTTATGCATTCCATGAAATCAAACATATCATGGAACCTTATCTCAATGACTTACCTGCCTATTTGCAGTATCAAGAGCACCATGTTGACCATCTGAGAGCCATTTTCCTCAAGTGCTGCCTTAAAAACATTCGGTTGTATCCACATTAGTTTGGCACTCAGTTTTGACATGCTACATGGCTTCATCATTTCCAAGGATGGCATCCGTATAGACCTACTAAATATTGAAGCCATCTTGTCCCTACCCCCACCTACAAATGTCACTGAACTTCAAATTTTGCAAGGGAAGGAAAACTTTTTGTGTCATTTCGCGTGTAACTACGCTAAGAAGACACATGATTTCATGCATCTATTGAGAAAGGACACACCCTTTGTTTTGGATGACCTTACACAACATGTATTTGACACTCCCAAACACACAATCATGCATGCACTTGTGTTGCAACCACCCGATTATACCAGGGACTACTCCTTGTATGTGGCTGTGTCATTAACTACTGTAACATCCCCGACCCTCCGACCGGCGAAGAGGATGCTATGATACATCAATCATCCAGGAATCTAGCCCCATGAACAAGAACATACATACATATAATGCTGAATCATGATACTTAAAAAAATAAAACACATTATGATGCATTAATCATTCATATACATAGCGGAAGCAAACAACATGCATTCATATATGATTCAACATTCAACATGTACATCATCATTCATCAATGAAAAATATAGTTGCAGACACAAGTTAGGCAAAAATACTTATCTTATAGAGAATTTGTCCTGCAACCAGCTACGTCGCTGCAACGTTCCACCCAACCATAGGCTTGCCTGCTCTTTAATCTCTCAGCAACGCTGCCACCCCCGAGCCAGGCATGATTTCCCAAGGAATAAGGAACTAATAGGATTACACATAGCCATGGATAACGACACCACAAGGGTACACAGTTCAGCCAAGACAACATAGTTGGGTTTATCAGGAGAACAACGGATCAGTCAAGCCAACAAAGTTGTGTTTATCAGGCCATCCAAGAGTTGGGAAAGGCTAAATGCTAAGCTGGTGAGCTCATCGAAGAGCTAAGGACACCTACACTAGAACCAGCCTGGATTCTAGGACACCCACACACACCCAACACAAGGAAATCAGTCCTTTCTCTGCAATGTAGTCCCTCAGACCTTGATCTCCCTTCCAATTCTATTCAGGGGTTGTGGATAAGAAAGTCAACCCACTAGATCTGTTTGTGTGGTTCCCAAACCACCAGGTTTATCAAGCACATTAGGCCCTCATTCACCACTCCAATGCATTCTGAGGAAAAAAACCACTGCGTGCATGTAGCAAAACATCTATTCAAGCTTTAACAAGGGAAAACAACTCCCTGGATCGTTCTTGGCATTATTCTGGCCAAAATGATTCCAAACCAATCTACAATAGCCAAATCACATAGGAAATACACAGTCCAGCAATTGTGGAAAACAACATCCCACAAACAACCATGAGACCACAACACACAATCCCCATTGCAATCACTGGAGACTTACCCAGACCGAAAATGGGAAAGGAATAGACTACCAATCTCTACATGAGGGAGAAAGATGCAGCCAACACACTGTGGATAATATCACGATCACGATTCAACGATGGAGTAACATAACATTACACAGCCTGACAATGGTGAACGAGAAAACGATCTCTTGCGTGAATGGAAAAAGAACACAACCACGGACTAGAAAACGGTGTGAGGGAGGAAAAAGGAAAACCCCCACACAAGGATTGTAATACCTTTTAACTCCGCTCTGCATGAGGAAAAATGAACAGTCGCCGGTGGGGAGAGTGGATAGAACGACCGGTAATCCATATCACGTCATGGAGAGAGTGCAGGCGTGTGGGCGTAGTGGTTTTCCTGCTAGCAAAATAGCATCCCCAACTAACAATAGAATAATTAAGGTGGTGGTGACACATGGCTTTTCCCCCATGGCTCAAGGCTCAACATTCCCCCTCCTTATCCTTAGGAATCATGCCCCTTCTCAATTTGGTTGCAGTGAACATAGCTGGTTGGGTTATTTAATTAAAGATGCATAATTACATGATGCCACGACTTAATATGTATGCCGCATGTCCCGATATACCATTGGTGACAATTTCTATCCTAAATATGACATAACCAAATCGATGGTGGGGCCTTTGCCTTTAGCTCCACACCATGATTATTTACAATATATGTATCATGCAAACGGGGTCAAAACCGGGGTGTTACAACTACCATCAGTATGGTACTAGTTCAATCAGATACACATGACCAAGAAGATGTGATTTATTACTTGAGTAAGATTCTCCTCAAATCTAAAACCCATTATTCACATGTTGAGAAGTTAGCTTTGGCCACAGTCATCGCGGTCCAGAAATTTCTTCACTACATCTTGCTCTGCATAACTATTGTGTACATAGATTCTAACCCCATGTATTACATCTTTATTCGTCAAGTGCTTGGGGGAAAATACTCTCGTTGGATCATTATTCTCTAGGAATTTGAGTTAGAGTTTTCCAAATCTAGTTCAAAGAAGTCCCTTATCTTTGCAGATCTTATGTGTGATCTTCCTTGTATTACTAAGGATACGTAGCCCTTGGATTTGTTTCTCGACAAATCCCTGTTCCTCATTAGTATGTCTGAACCCTGGTATGGAGATTTCATTTTATATCTCCAAAATCAACATTTTTTAGCCTAATACAACCCATGATGAACTTCATTGTATCCATCATCATGCTCATCACTACCTTATCGTCAATGACACATTGTACTGTTGTGGCATTAATGCAATTTTGTGACGTTGCTTAACATATGAAGAGGTTGAAATAGTGTTGAATGACTACCACTTTGGATCATGTGGCGGTCATCTTTATGGGATAGCTACTGGTCATAAAATTTTATGTGTTAGGTTCTTTTGGCCCTCAATATTAAAATATTGCACAAAGGCCATAAATAAATGTCCACCCTTTCAGCTTTTCCAATACAAAAAGTGCACCCATCCTGCTCCTTTACATCCTATCATTGATGTCGACCCTTTTGGGAAATGGGGCATTGATTTTATGCACTGTAATCCTACCTCATATGGGGGGCATGGTTACGTAATTGTAGCCGTGGACTACTTTACAAAATGGGCCAAGGCAATGCCTACATAGGTCGAAGATGGAAAAATATTTGCCCTATTTCTTTTTAATCACATAATCGCTAGGTTCAGAGGCCATCAAGTTATTGTGATCGATCATGGCTCACATTTTCAAAACTAGGTGATGTCGAAACTGAGTTCCAAACTAGGTTTTCGTCATGACAAATCTACACCCTACTACCCATAGGCCAATGGGAAGGTTGACGCTATCAACAAAGTATTGAAAACTATCACTAGTACAAAATGAGGAATTAGATACTAGGTGACTAAAAATTCTAGTCACCACAGGTTTTTCAAGTGATTTACTACTAAATATGAGTAATTTTTATTGACTCAACTATAAACAACTAATTTAGTCACCAGTTAACAAATATGACTAGATAATAAGTGACAAAGTTAAAAATGACTAACATAAACGACTAATTTAGTCACGGCATAAAAAATGACTAGCTAGAAGAATATGAATTAGTCATTTATGTTAGTCGCTTTTAATTGTGTCATGGAAAATTGCAAATTTTACAATGAAGTATAATTTTTGTAAGTTGTCTACCTTCTATTAGTAATATTGGTGCCATGCACCTCGATCTTTAGATATCCAACAAAGCAATTGCACGGATTTTCTCTTGACCATCTTTATCCCTGCTGTACCATTGAAGCAAACTTGGTAAGCGCGTTCCAAAGGAAAATTAGGTTCCTAAGTCAATTACGAATTAGGTGCTAGAACTAGTACCATATCGATACCTGGATAGAAGCATCATAGCCTACATCCCCTTGACGTTCGACCATTCGAATGCACCTCCTGCATGTAGACTTACCAAATGCATCCAATGCATTACCAAAAAAACATGTCAACTTTAGATTTATGGGTTGAAGGTTATATTGTTCGACCCCTGATCCCCTGCTTTTGCACTCGATACCCTATTTTTGCAAATGATAAGCCAGTTCAAGATCTCGCAGTGACTAGTCAGAGCGCTTCAAAGCTGGTATGGTTCTTGCCGCTCCGATCGTGTTCATCACTCCAATCAATAACAAGTTGTTATAGTTTTTTATAGGTCTTAATGTTGCTGGAGTTACTGCTTCTACTTTACATTTGCAATTATCACCATCTCCAGCCTATGCGCTCATAACGATATGCATTTTGAGCTTTCAGCCTTGGAAAAGCATGAGAACTCTCTTGCAATGCCACTATTTGCAAAGGTCACTAGTTTTTGCACATTGACATTCCTCACATGCTCCAAAGGGAAACTGAAGCAAACATTATAAGAAGTGATTAAACTTTGAAAGGAGGTTTACTTGTTTCTTAGATTGTGGCAGGTTTTCTGTAATGAAACATATATTGTGCCCCAAAAGTTTCAAAGATTCGAATCAACGCAGTGTTGGAATCCGATACCATATATGGATTCTTTGATGGGATTGAAAAGGATGGAAATTATGGTACTGGCATGATCCTCCGTATAGATTACTCTCACAGTTTCAAGCCAAGGATGGGTGTTGGGAGTGGCACTAATAATTTTGCTGAACTTTTAGCCTTATGGGGGATTTTATGGTTCACAAAAAAAAATAAATTCTCTAGCTTTCTATTTTTGGCGACTCAAAGGTCATAATTGATTGGGCTAGAGGTCTCACCAATTTGTAGTCACTGAGTTATGATTGTGGGTTGAAAAGGATTGGGATCCTAAAGAATTGTTTCCTTTCTTTATCCTTCAGGCACCTGTACAGGGAGTTCAATTCTTATGCGAACAACCTATTAAATCTTGTGATAGGAGACTGCCCTAGTATTCTTCACTTATGTAAGTACTCAAAAGGAATCATGATTGTTGAAGGTTTCTTTACCTGCTTCTAGTTTCTCCATTATGGTTTTGCCTTGGACTGTTTTAGGTTGTATTTGTATGACAACTCTCAGGAGCCCTGCTATTTTTTGTCTCACAGTTATTTTGTCTTCTCTGAATTTTTGTTTTCTACAGGTTGATGGGTAGAGTCCTTCTTATTTATTTTTGGATATTGTAATGTTTTTCCCAGGGCTTCAATATTGTCTTCTAGCCTACTTTGAAGGGGATTTTACATGAACAACTATAATGTAATTTTGATTCTTATGAATAACAAATTACACATTTTTTACAATGAAAAAAACCATTAATATAGAGAGATTCCACCATGTTTCTTTTTATATTTAGAAAAAACACAATTTAAAAAGCTATATTTTAACAAAATATATAATCTAAATTTCAATAAATTATATAATCTAAATTTCAATAAATCTAAATATATATAATTTCCTTTAGTGTTGTGTATCTTTACCTTTTATCTGAAGGGGATTTCTACATAAATATTGGAGTAACTATTTGATTTGTGTGTGAGTGGATGTACTCAATGTGTTCAATCCTATTGACTCTTTTTTGGTCAATAATAATAGAATTAGGAGGTGTTGTTATTTAATCCCTTATTGAAAATTTGAAAACCTAATACCTAAGTGAATCTAACCAATTTACATTCAAGTATTATATATTATTGATCCTTCATTAATCATTAAAAACACACTTTAGTTTTGATTTCAATGTTGTGGTGTTATTGAAGCTCATAAACTTATTAGCTTGCTTATGGACCTCATTTGTCATTGGATATAAGAATGTATCATCAATGTTGATTCTTTGTTGGTTAAACTGGTCATGCTATATATCCTATGGTGCTTTATATATAAAATTATCACTGAATGATTACTTATAGTAAGCTTATCAAAGACACAAAAATATCATTCCATTGGCTATTGTCACCATCATTAAGTTTACACGACACAATGGTGTGTATTTATGAAATATCAACATCAATAGATTTAATGTGGATAATAATAATCATTGTTATAAAACATATTACATGCACTAGGTAGTTATATAAATGAAAAGAAATGGTGCATAATATTTAAATGGTATGCATCGATGATTTTCATGTATATTATAGAAACGATGTTTATAAATTTTAGTTGTATACACCAAATCTCTTGCATTTATAAACACACCTGGGTGTTAATGCACAAGATGGAACACTCACACAACAACACCTTCATAATGCTCACATAACAAGACCTCAACCTCCCACACAACTAGGAAGGAAGAAGCAAGAATGATCACCCTAAGTTTTTAAGTAGCTCAAAAGAGACTAAGTTCACGTGAATAGTGAATATTTCATTGCATCTCCGAGTCTCAATAATCCTCCTTTTAAATTGAACCAAAATACCAAAAGAAGTATTTTAATGGCTGAGATTTGAGAAAGTTCAAGATGTGACTAATTAAGGACTCAGGGCTCTAAAATTTGTTTTGTTTTGTACTAGTCCACGATTCAGTGAATCGACAGTCACAGGTAGGAATTTAAGTTATTTAATGAAAACAATTAATGTGTATACCTCTATGTCGAAACCATTTTCCATGTTGATGCAGGCCATTACCATCTTTATTGTCTTACCAAAAGGAATGATAATGAGGAAGAAGACCTAAAATTATGGACTTCACCTTCAAAGAATGCTTTGCAATCAAATTGACAAGGAGTGATAAGAATATCACAACAATCCAACGTGTGAAAATCTCAGTTGACAGTGTTAATTAAAGACATATATGGTAAATTTAATATAAGACTTATATTTGCCTCTTACTCTTTGTGTCTTGACAAGTTTAATATTGTATGGTTGTCTCGGCACCTTGATCCAATTCGTATTATAACGTGAGGATGTGCATGCATAATAATCCTTAGTTATGACTATATGATGAGGATTTCTAGGAAAGAGGATGTAAATACAAGTATGTTTTATATGTATTTTGGTGGCGTTGAGGAAAAATGTCATGAGAAACCACAAATGTTTGGAAGGATGGAGGGATATTACATCACGATCATGCCACCCATCAAAATGAAGACTATTCTTGAGCCAAAAATATATATTTTTTAATTTTATTAATAACCATTGTTTCTCCATATCGTGTGCCTAATGACACCTCTCTATAGCAATGCAAAAATCGACCTCTGCATAGTTTGTGATCCTAGCTACATACCATTATTTGTATTTGCATGACATCGAGTGTTATTTATAGTTGTCGTGAGTTCATGCTATTCATGCAAGAACTGGAGTCTTGTAGAGGAGGACTCATCAAACCAGCCTTTTGAATTTCATTTTGATGAAAAGAGAGTGGACATTGATAGCGAGGTTCACATAGGTAGTAGGCACAAAGTTTTGAGCTTGTTTCAGGTCTAGTAGTAAACTAGTAGTTGTTCTGTTTTGTTATAGTCGTAGTTGTTGACACATTGTCACACCTTAGATTGCTTGGAGACTGGAAAGTCAAAGTCACATTTTGATGACTAGTAAAATATAAAATATAAAAAATATATATATATAAAAACAAAAATATATAAATAATAAAATATAAAATAATAAAACAAAACAAAAATATATAAAAAATAAAAAATAAAATAAATAAAATATAAAAAAAAAACAAAAAAAAAACAAAATTATATAAAATAAAATATAATATAATAAAACAAAACAAAACAAAAAAATAAAAACAAAATATAAAATAAATAGAACTGACATGAAAATAAAAATAATACAATGAACAAAAAAACCAAAACAAAGAATAAATAAAAATAAAATATCCTCGTGAAAGCTCGTAACGACACCATATTTCCTGGCGAAATAAAGAACCCAACCAATCATTTCCGCAGCAGAGCCGACACAATATACAACCAAATCCATCCAGAGGTCACACAAAGGAGGTTTTCCAGAGGTCATGCAAAGGAGGCCGTGACAGGTGGTGCTGGTACTGGAGGTCACGCAGAGGAGGGTTTGCTGCGACTAAGGTTTGCAGAGGCAGAAGACGGTTTGAAGAGGCAGAGGAGGCTTTGCAGTGGTGAGGGTTTGCAGAGGCAGAGGAGGGTTTGCGGAGGTCACGCACAGGCTGACAGAATGCCCCCAAATTGGTGAGTACCCTAGAATTATTGAGCATGCTCCAGTTTTGCTCAAATAATTCTGATTTGGAATTATAAAAAACAAGTTCTCTATGCAGAATAAATCTTTATTTAGCATGGATTTATACTGGTATGGAAAATCTAAAAAGACTATGTTCATATTATAGTTTAAAAGCTAAAATTCTCTTCCCCTGAATTTCCCTCTTTGTGTGAGGTTAGGGATGTTACATTGCCCAGAACGGAAGACTATGATTAATATCACATACATACACCCATACAATCACCCTAAAGTCAAATTGTGCACTGCCATCAAACCCTATGTTTTCCATTCGAAAAACAAGCCATTCACAAAAATTAATTGCCTTATGCGTTATATATTTTGTCTCATGCCTTATGTGTTATATAAATTTCCTTATGCCTTATGCATTTTATAAATTTCCTTATGAGTTATATATTTTTATCCTTCCTAGTCTCTTTATACAAGATTCATTAATATAATTATTGTTGATTGGTATCTCCTTAATGGCTTGAAGGAGAGGCATCTTAACACAAAGGTTTTTTAGCTCATCAAGAAGGACATTCTCGGGTTTGTCAGGTTGCTTGGGTTCTAGCCTTAAAGGATAGGGAGGAACATATAGTATTTATTCTTTTGGATCTTGTTCCTTTTCCATCTTTTATCCTCTGGGATGATGTTCCTAAAGACATATAATTATCGTGATGTTAAGTTATGATCGGTGTTGGAGGGTTTTAAATTATATTCTTTGAACGAAGATTTATATCATTGAACTCAATAGAGTTCAGGGGATAGGTCTCAAAATTGGCCATTTCATTATTGTATACAGGATGAACCTATCTATTATAGGATTGAGTGCATGCTAAGCAGGAATAGGTGGTGTTTTAGGTGGCTGTTGAACATGATTTGGGGTAGGATTGGTTGGTGGTGGAATTCAAGCAGGATACTACTAGGGACTTGAATTAGATGATGGGAAAGAGCCAAAAAAACTGGGATGTAGGACCTACTTACCGCCCTTAAGTTCTAAGAATAAAGTGTGATCCATATAATTATTATGTGCAATTTTGTTTTATTGTGTTTTTAATTTTATCTACATTTGAGAGTGTCTCTCTTCTCATCATCTGTGTGAAATGCATGGAAAACCATAACAATATCATTAAACCCTCTTAGAATGAGTACATAAAGAAAATTTGGAATTGATAAACAAAATTGCAAAGGTGATGCAAGAGCACTTTTGAGAAAAGCAATTTTTTTCTCGAGTCTCCTGCAAGGACGGGTATTAAAGTTGGAAGGTTGGGTACTGTGAGGAGAGAGAGAGTAGGAGGTGAAGGATCTTCTAGTATAGTAGTATCACTTTGCAAACCAAGAAATCATGCTTTTGGGAGACTTGGGAAACATGTAGAATGTGAAAACCAGTGGTTACAAATCTTTTTGAGCCTATCAAAGCCATTAGTTTGAGATCTAGCCTATTTTTTACAATTCTTTTGCAGGTCGGAAAGAAGAACATAAAATCTGGTAAAATGAATGTTGCATTGGGACTCATGTATCTGAATTGTTGTAACATTACCCTTACATTTTATATAGATCAATAGCCCCTGCTAAATTATGTATTATTGTTGATATATGTGAGAATGCATGAATTTCATATATTGATACGAATTACTTTATCTGAAAATAACTTAGATTTTATTATATAATTGGTTAATTCTATGCAAAAGAGTTTGAGGAAGGTATTTGTTTGAAGTGTGTGCATGAAAAAAAAGGGACATGGAAATGATACCAATATTTTGGCAAGATTTGGAAAAACATTGGAAATAGGTTTTCTTCCCATATCCTCTTTCCTCTTTTTTTATTGTCATGCATGCAATTTTAAAGAAAATTTGATTGTGAATCTAGACTAGTGTAAGTATGTGAGCTTAACCCACTTGTCGATAGGATCAGCTTAGTACATATGTGAATCCATTCACAATAGGGGTGAAATGTACATTAGTGTAAGTTTGTGAGCTTAACCCACTTGTTGAGAGGATCAACTTAGTACATAGGTGAATCCATTCACAATAGGGGTGAAATGTATAGAATATTTGAATAAAAGGATTACCCTAATATGACCCCTCCTAGTGACCCAACAAATATGTTTATCTCATTCCACATGTGCGATCAAGTGATGTTCTTGAGCTAGATGATGGCTTTTATGTTCTTGGTTTAACAATGAATCTTTTTTTAGTTTTAGCCATGACAAATCTTAGACATGTGGCTGAGTTTGATGATCAACAAGTTGGAGTCAAAGATCATAGCCATGATCTTGGCTGAGTATTGGCCAAAGGTGTGCAAGAGGGTGGCTTGTACAAATTACTTGCTAAAATGATCAAACATAGAGATTTAGTGCATGATACTGACAACTTGTGTAGGCTTTGACACAAGCTTGATTTGGTCACCTACATTATGGAGCATTACCTCTTTTGAATGACATGGTGTAGGGATTGTTGAACTTCAAGATGAAGAAGACATGACTGTGCAAGGGTTATGCACTCAAGAAGTATGCCAAAACTACTTGTCCAAGTAGTGAGCATAGATTGAGAGTGCTTTTTGAATACATGATGTGTTTGACATGATTAATGAAAAGTCTCTCTTCGTCATTTATATATATGATAGATGAGGGTGGTGAAAAATTGGAAAGTTGAAAGATTGTCCACAAACAAGCAACCTTGTTAAACATTAGATAGGTCCACATGTCAAGCTCCAATGTAAGAACGCATATCAAGCAAGGTCCTAAGCAGAGCGCTCCAAAATAAAGTTCCAACACTACCATCCAAAGGTCTCTATTAATTCCTCCTAATCCATGTGGTCCTTCGGTCCACCACACCTCTATGAAACACTCCTCTACTTAAGCATCCTCAAGTCAAGTACAAGCCTCCATGTAAGCAACCAACTATCCCCATGCTTCTAAGGGATCAATACCCTCCTCCTGAATGTTCATTACTCCTCCAAGTAGGTCCTCCTCCCAAGAAAGTAACCGAGCCCTCCATGTGTGCAATGTAACCATGCCACATGTCTCCAACTTCATAAGGAGAAGTGCATGACATAAGCATCAAGTCAAAGTAGGGAAATCCATGATTAATCTATCTCCATTGTGTATAAAGTATGCTTTCTAAGGTACAACCAAGTGTAGGCAACATTCCATACATTCCACATTGCATGAAGCACCACTAAGCATGGTGTAAACACTTTGGAAGTAACCCCAAAAGCTAACACATGAAACTCTTTAGCAGGATTTAGAAGCAAGAGGGGGGGATGAGTGTGGAGTTGGGTGATGATGCCATTTAGATTGTGAAATGATTGGGTTCCATTTCCATATTGTCATCATCAAATGATGTTCTTGAAATGAATGATTTTTTGTTTGTTCTTGGTTTGAAGAAAAATCTTTATTTAGTCTATTATATCATAGATTTTCAGTTTAGAGTTGCATTTGAAGGACAACAATGCACTATTATTGATTTTAATTTAGCAAGTCCAAAAACTTTGGTTATAGGTATGTGAGATGGTGGCCTTTACAGGTTGCTTGCTAATCCTCTGGAACTTGTATATGCCATAGAGAAGCAAGGCGAGCCTTCTAGTTTTGAGGAGGGAGATGCAGAGCATGCATGATGGGATTCCATGGAGATAGGTTCAAAACCTATCATGGAATCAATAATTGATTCTAGGATTGCAATGGATGGGAGTGTTGAAAGGTACCATGATGGGGTTGTTGGATTCTTCTAGAAAGAGGGAGCTAACATTGATGAGATTCTTAATGGACAATAATCTAGGCACTGAGTTGTGAGCGTCTTGTTGAACAAAGAAGAGGCCCACTGAAATTTCATTTGTTGCTATCTCTTTCAATCTCTTCAGGAACCAGGTTATCCCCTGTTTATAATTCCCTTTGAACTGAAGCAAATGGGCATATTCACATGTTTCTTGTTTTATGATTAGTTATCGGAAAAAGACACGCCAATCTACAATGAATAAACTCGATGAATATATTGCATACCCAACAAAACCATAGATGACCCAGATCAGATGCTGAAAAGACCAAACCTATTGACTTCTCAAGCTCCTGTTGACAAATTTCAGGGTTGTTGTTGTAGATGCATTGCTAGAACCATGAGCATGGAATCCACCATCAATTCTGGGACTAAATGGATGATGTTGTTGGTTGTGATATACCATATGATACATTGAAACATGCAAGAGAACCCTATGTGAACCACAGAGAAGGACAATAAACAACTGCAAATGGACATCCAACCAAGATGACTCTTAAAGCTGGAAAATAGCCCTCAAAATCTGAAAAAAATACCATTCTTGAGATGATAGAATTAAGCAAATAATTTATGATAGACTTGAGAAAATACAATTGCTAGGTTAAAAAGATCTTCTTGAGATGTATATATGGAACTGGAAATTTATTTTAAAGTCCTTATCATCATATTATGAATCAATTGTTTTCAGTTATCTTCTACTTTTGTTTGATGTTATTTTGTTAGTTTTGTGTTCCGAGTCCTGACCAATCTGAGAGAAACCGACGATCCCGGTGATCATTATTCATTTAACATCAAGTTTTTACAGAAGGCTAAGAGTGTGAAATGTCTTTTAGCAATATTCATTTGTAGTTTTTAGTAGTCAAATGTTTTAAGCCAGTTCTTATTTCAAGATTCAGATGTCTATTTCTTGGCAGACGCATAATAGTCATATGGACCAAAACAATCTATATTCTGTATAGAACTTATAGTTGTCATTTCAGAATAGGAAAACCCTCCAAACCGTTGTTTACCACTTCATCTTTAGTGTTGTTCCAATTAATCTTGTTGTGCACTATCTAAGACTCTTTCCATTGGTTCAAGCTGATCATTGTGCAACAATCTAGAATTAAGTTCATTGTATGGGAGGAATTCAACAACAATTTCGGTTTTGTTTATCCATAAGTAAATATGTAGGTAGGGATTGAATCAAGAAAGTATGACATTTTACTTTCATTTATTTATATTTATAATTTTAATTTCTATATTTACTATAATTTAAAAAAAAATCTATTTCAAATCCCTTGAATGTTCAAAAATTCTCTCAAGCCACAATTTATTCATGACCTTTGTCATTTTATGTCTTAAAAGTATGTAACAGGAGCATTGTTATTCAAAGCACTGCTATTGAAACCAGTCATCACAAAAAAATTACTTGATTCTAGTCATATGGATTGTCATTTAGAAATATTTCTTAGAAAAGTAATCTGGATGACTTAAATTGTTTGGAAGAGCCCTTATTTTGATTATGCAGCATAACCTTTCTTTCTGGTTTCAAGTTTTAATTTTACGTACGTACTACAAATTAGATAATTTTAATCAAATCTATTTCCTTGGTCACATTTTAGCAGATATTGATCTCGCATGTGTTTGTAGGTTACCCTTACAATCTGGTTTTTGATTATGGTGCACTAGCACAGCTCCAACATTTTTCTATTAATAATCTTGGTGACCATTTTATTGAGAACAACTATGGGGTACACTCTAGGCAGTTTGAGGTTGGAGTCTTGGATTGGTTTGCCCGTCTTTGGGAATTGGAGAAACATGAGTAATGGGGATACATCACAAATTGTGGTACAAAAGGAAATCTGCATGGTGTTTTAGTTGAGTTTGTACCTGCCTTAAAGCAACCCTTGTAAAATTTCTTAGCATTTTTAATCTTTGCTCTATTTTCCTGACTTGTTATGTGCTATTATATTTATACAGGAGGGAGGTTTTTCCAGATGGAATTTTGTATGCATCACAGGAAACTCATTACTCAATTTTCAAAGCACTATGGATGTACAGAATGAAATTCAAAAAGGTGGATACACTAATTTCAAGCGAGATTGATTGGATTTCAGACAGAGGCTGCTTAAAAACAAGGATAAGCCTGCTATTGTTAATGTTAATATTGTTAAGTTTCACTGTTTACTTTTCAATGTGAACAGAGTGAATACAAACCATTATAACCATAGAAGTAAGGTTTCAAAAAGCAGGTCAGTTCTAGGTCAAACTCCATATGTTGTGTGTGCATCTTTGGGAATTTCTTTCAGAATTGGTTGAATTTGGAGTATATTTAGTTTTACTTGTCCAATTATTTTTTCTTAAAATTAGTAAATGTTTGAAATCTTAGTTGTTGCTCCATTAATTACAGGAACCATGGTTAAGGGAGCTGTAGATGATTTGGATATGGTAATTCAGACTCTTGAAGAAACGAGATTTATGCAAGACCGTTTTTATATCCATTGTGATGGGGCTTTATTTGGCCTAATCATGCCCTTTGTGAAGCAGGTAAGACACTAAATCATGGATAATTTTTCCTAAATTTTTTATTTGGTGAGGATACATGTTGTATTTATCCTTTGTGAATGATGAGTGCAACCTCATTAACTGTACATAGTATGCAAAAATGAAATATTTTTCTCATTATTCTTACTGTTTTTGTATCACAGGCACCAAAGGTGAGCTTTAAGAAACCAATAGGAAGTGTGAATGTGTCTGTGAATAAGTTTGTTGGTTGTCCCATGCCATGTGATGTGAAAATAACAAGGATCGAGCACATAAATGCCCTTTCAAGGGATGTGGAATATTTAGCTTCTTGGGATGCAACAATTATGGGAAGTCGCAATGGGCATGCTCCCATATTTCTTTGGTACACCTTGAACCAGAAAGGTTATCGAGGGTTCCAAAAAGAGGTTTAGAAATGCCTTAGAAATGCACATTACTTGAAATACCAATTTCGGTCTGCTGGGATTAGTGCAATGCTAAATGAACTGAGCAACACTATTGTATTTGAGAGACCACAGGATGAAACTTTTGTCCACAAATGCCAGCTTGCTTTCCAGGGAAACATTTCCCATGTTATTGTGATGCCAAATGTAACAATAGAGAAGATAGATGGCTTTGTGCATGAGTTGGTTGAGAACCGACCAAGATGGCTTCCAGATGGAAAGGTTGTCACCCCATGCATTGCAAATGAAATTGGTGATGAGAGTTGTGCTTTCCTTCAACATAATCATGCATAAATTATGCAAGGTCGCCAAGTTCAGTGGCAGGCACATAATGTTAGGTTAAAACATCAACATTAAATATAATAATGAGCGAGAAAATAAACATTGCAAGCAACAATTTAAGATGACACACAATATACCCTGGAAACCCCATGTAGGGAAAACCAGCACCAATGAAGATCTTCATTACATGGCCAAAACCGGCCATCCAGGCCAAGTGAGCTAGCCACCGCTCACCTGTAGGCCACTTTACAATGGAGTCTCCTCAAGCCTTATAAATGCTTCATCACATGCAATACCATGGGACAATACCATGGGATACAACAAACCATGTGCCCAAACCATGTGCTAGACCTAAACCACCTTTAAATCAATCCCGAGTCAAGGTTAACCTTAAAAATCCCCCCTTTAAACTTGACTTGGAGTAATCACCAACTCCGCTCAAAGTTTTACCTAGGAATCTCACATACACCCCCCTATCACCTAGGTCTATCTCCCGACTTTACCGGTGAGTTACCAGGGGTATGCATGCCTTATCGAGTCTTACAACCATATGCCCATTTACATGCAAAATGCTCCATTACATTTTTTTTCATGTCTTCATGATGACTACACCCTACACCATCACCATCTGTTGCTTCATCCTCTCGCTTTCCATGCTTGCCCTTTTATGCCTTGCATTCCTTTCATACAACTTACTTTTCCATTACTGATCCACTTTACACTTATATACTTGCCTTATTCCAAACCCCACATCCTTAACCATAATTCATAAAACCATGAATCATCATTTCATGAACCCATGCTCAAAAATAACTTTTAAAACATTTTATGACATGGACAAAACCTTTTTATATGTCCCCTTTTAATATGATGTGAGCCTTTTAAGAAGGAAAACTATTTTTAATAATTTGTTTGACCTTTTCACCTTTTCATAAAACCTTTCAAAGTTACATACATAACCTTTTTTTTTGCATAAACAATTTTGCACACCCTTCCATGAAAATGTCAAGCATTCACGTGAACCATTTTTAAATAATATATAGTGCACATTTAACTATTCAAAACAATAATGGTGGCTTTCAAACCACGACGTTCTTTGTCACGCTCTCGCCGCTCCAATTCACGTTCTCGTTCCCTTTGGACCTTTCTCTGAAACCAACTCTGCTATAGCATTTTCACTCATTCCACTCATTAGAATGACCTTCGAATTCCAAATTGTGCCTTCCTTCTCCAGTTGCATGCCTCCTGCTTCTTTGTCAGGAAACTTTGATGAAGAATCCTTTGGAACGCTCTCATCCTCTACTACAGCATCATGCTCAAAGCTGACAGGGGTTGTTAGCGAAATATCAAGTTCTTCCTTTAACTAGTTCACAACAAGCTTGGAAAAATCTGGAGCTACATAGAGCCTTGAGTAGCATTTGCTAGCAGATGGGAAATCCTTTTCAACTTCAACAAGACTGTGACGCTCAATCTTGCAAGTGTACTCTCTAATCAGGGATACACGCCTGCGCAAAGGCTCACGACGAGGAGAAACTGTCCTAACAACTCGCTCACTTTTTCTCGGCAATGAAGGTTCTCTACGAACCCTAGGAGGAGGTCTAACTGGAGTACGTCTCCAAAGTTCACGTTCTCATTGACGATCACGTTCTCTCTCATCAATATTTACGCCAAGCACCAGCCCCATTCTTCACAGTTGTTCATACGCACACATGCATGCTTTAAACATATTCCGATTTGACTAGGCTTCAATCTGCTACAAGCAATGGGCGTCTAAGCTCTCAACAGGTCTAGATATTTAACAATTGATCTACAATTTTCCATTGCAGATCTGACATTTTCATGGTATACCATGGGATGGAAACTTCAATCTCACTGCACACGCAATATTTTTCATAGCACAGGCACATAGAAACACCAACGAGCATAACCAAGCCAAACCATGGCTCTGATACCAGTTGTTAGGTTAAACCAACAACATTAAATATAATATTGAGCGAGAAAATAAACATTGCAAGCAACAATTTAAGATGACACACAATATACCCTGGAAACCCCATGCGGGGAAAGCCAACACCAATGAAGATCTTCATTACATGGCCAAAACCGGCCATCCGGGCCAAGTGAGCTAGCCACCGCTCACCTCCAGGCCACTTTACAATGGAGTCTCCTCAAGCCTTATAAAGGTTTCATCACATGCAATACCATGGGAAAATACCATGGGCTATGTTAACACTAAAAAATGGTTAACTACCTCATCTACCCCACTACATGGCTCATGTGTCCATTCGCCCACCATATTTCCCTGAAAATCCCACTAAAAAGCCTCCAAAAGGCCTAAAATGCCTCCAAAAGGCCAAAAAACCCCTTTTTCCTCCAAAAATAACCAAAATTCCTCTAAAAATAGCAAAAAACCCCCAAAAGGGAAGAAAAGGAATAAAAATAATGAGGAAAAAGGAGGAAAACCCTAAAAAGGACAAAAACCCTAAACAAGCTGCCCTAAACCACATGGTCTCCAAAAACCATGGGCCAGCACTCCATCACTAAAAAACTATAAATAAGTGATGGAGACCCATTATTCCACATCCACAGTCATAAGCATCCTGCCTCTGCCGAAATCATTCTCGAAACCCTAGCTTACCATCAAGCTATTTTCACCATTGAGAACCTTTTTGGCCCATTTTCCACCACCGAAGAAGGAAAGGAAGCAGCTTGGAGCTCGGAGCCACCGACATCAGATCAGCGCAACAGACTCCACCAACCTCCTCATTGGAGGTAATATTAATAAAAATCACCGTTACACATTTCTTTATTGTTTTGCTTTGCGTTATTTACTTTTTACTGCTTTAGCTTAGTCTTTATTTCAATCTCTTTTTTACATTATTGAACTGCTACTAAGGATTCCAGATTCCTTAGTAGGTGCTCATCAGCACAAGCTAGGGTGAAAACCCTAGGTACAGTTTTTGGCGACTCCGCTGTCTTTTTCATTTTATCTTTTTTTTTTCCGTACTGTACTTTCGGCTGTCGTTTTCGGCCACCGAAAACCGCACTTTTTTCTTCCGCACCCGCGGTCGCGACCGCGCCTGTTCACCCAGAACCCGCGGTTTCGACCACAGCAGCCACTTACCGACCCGCGGCATCGACCGCGCTTGTTCGCCCAGAACCCGCGGTTTCGACCGCCGCTGCCATCTACCGACCCGCGGCCCCGACCGCGCCTGTTCGCCCAGAACCCGCGGTTTTGACCGCTGCTGCCATCTACCGACCCGCGGCCCCGACCGCGCCTGTTCGCCCAGAACCCGCGGTTTCGACCGCCGCTGCCATCTACCGACCCGCGGCCCCGACCGCGCCTGTTCGCCCCGAACCCGCGGCCTCGACCGCGCCTGTTTGGCCCTAACCCGCGGTTTCGACCGCAGCTGCCATCTAGAAACCCACACCCGAGACCACGCCTGTTCGGCCCAAACCCGCGGTTTCGACCGCCGCTGTCAAAAAAAAAAACCCCACGACTTAAACTGCGCCTGTTGCCTTTAAACCCGCGGTCCGCGACCTGTTTTTTGCATTTGTTGCCGCACCGAAACTCAGCCGATTTGCCTCCGTCTTTCCTGCACTTGCACAGCCACCTGTTCCATTTGCAGCCCTACAACCATTTCTGTTTCTTGTTTTACAGCATTTTTTCCAGCATTGTTTATTTCAGAAAAAGTTTGCATGGTAAAAGTTTCTTACAGTTTTTCATACATTATTGTTGTTATTGAGTAGCTGTTTTAGATTCATCATCTCACATGC
>LPNX010302606.1:2672-82242 GCA_001517045.1 Pseudotsuga menziesii
CTTTGGAAAACAGGTTTGATTTTTTAAAGCAGCATCAAAAAACACCAGGTAATACCGAAAGTCAACGCAGGTTGAAATCGAACGATTGCAATATACCAGCCGGAGGCAGGTATAATAAAAAATACGTTCATGAATTAAAATATTTTATAAATGAAAAAAACATTAATACCTCGTAAAATATTTCAACATTTCAATGTACATTTCAATAAAAAAATAGACTAAATAATTAGTGCATATAAAAAAATATTTCACTATTCCATTGTACATTTCAATAAAAGATAGAATAAATAATTAGTGCATAGAAATAAAGAGCATTGGTTAAAAGAAAATTAAATAGAAAACTTATCTTATAAAATAAATAAGAATAAATCATTTTGAATACTAACCAAGTAAACCATCTTTGAAAGCACCATTATAGAGCTCTCTCACCTCTAAGCATCCTCGGTCGACAAAGACATTTGTAGTTTCCATAAAAATAACACATCATGCTGCCATACTTTAAAATGAAGGATGCAATGAGAGGTTTAAACCAACCAAGGTTAATGAACTGCAAACACACATCAAAATACCAAGTTTACTTTTTCAAACGCATTGCAAGATGGAGGGTTCTAACCATTGGTACCAATTGGTACAACTCTATTGTTTGTGATATTCCTCATGCTTAAAACAAGGCAAACAAAGCCACCAAATATGTCAAACGAATCCACACATTGAGAAACAACTGAGTCATAGTAACAACATGAGTATCATCATATTTTTCATAAGTTTATGGTTTGTGACAAGGTATGGTTGCACTTGTATAAAGAATATATCATAAGACCCCATATAAATTTCAAGTTGCTTTGATGTCTCCCTTGTACAATCTGCAAGGATATGGGTGATCATAATTTTAAATTTAATCTCCCACCTTTTCTCAATTTACACCTTGTGCTTAATGTGGAGTTGCTTGAACGATACTTTCCGCCTATTTTGGACACCTTAGAGATAAAAAATCACTTCGTCACTGTAGAGATCAACACCTACTAAATTGAGAAAACCATAGTGGGATAGGTCATGGACATCAAGTTAAGAGTGGCAGGTGCGAGGGGTTCTCTCAAGCCTTAATTGAAAAATTGAATCAAGCTATTCATGGGGCTATGAGCAATGAAAAATAACCAATATGAGATAATAAGAAAAAAAACTTGCTCCTACAAATTTTGCTTCTACAATCCCACCAAATAAAGTGTACCATGATTTTTGGAGACTCCTTCATGTTTAGTCAAGAAAGGAAGGAGATAGCAATGGAGGGAACAACATTGTCCATAACATTTTAATGAGTTCATGGACTTCTTTCCTCCCTGTATGAGGTTAAGATATTCTATGTCCAAAGGACAAATAATGCCATGGTATATTGCATGGATAATGAGCTTGTTGATTTAGGAAAAGTAGGCTTGGTGGAAAATGGGAAACCCCTAAGATGTTTTATCCCCTAAGCCTCCTATCGTAACCCATATTATCCATTTCCTTAAGTATATGGTCTTCCCCCTAACGATGGAAGGCGATAAAGGGAGTGAGATTAACATTTTTAAAAGTTGAGAACGTGAACACCTTGCATGTCATATTGACCAACATAGAGTGCAATGAAGAATTAACTCTCCCTTGAACCCATTGTTCCCTCACTCTTACACCTCTACTCATCTAGAGCATGTTTCTATTTGTAGTGAAATTATTTCATCCCTCTTGTACATGTACATTATTATAGAGGGAAGAAGGTTCTAGTAAGATTCTTTTGGATGATTGGATCCAAGGCTTCATTGAGGTTTTTTTATTAGTGATGCTTTCTATTAGAGGATTTGCATCGTCATTCCTCAGGAAATTATCAACCCACTTTCGAAAGGGTTAAGTGGGCATATTATCCCTATTCTATTCCACTCCATGTTCTGTGTTTTCATCCTTTAATTTTTGTTTGGTTTTTAGAAAGGATTACACTAAGTGTTCTATTTTCTTTAGGTAAAGGATTTGTTTTCCTTTGTAGAAGACTTCTTAGACTTCCTTCAAGAATAACTCTAGTTAACGTTTGGAACACCACACCTATCTCTCTCGTCTTGGAATAAAATCAAGGGTATATATCAATAGGCCCTATTATGTCGCATGTATGAAAAACCCCTCTAGCTTAAGCTAGCATAGTGGTAAAGAGAATGTAGAAATGAAAAATATATTGAGAGAAATGACAAGGAATCTAGAAGGAATGAGGCGGGTCAATGAATACCTCAATATTCAATTGGAAAAATAAGAGGAATTGGATGCTAAGATCGATGATTAAATTTGGGATATTATAAGCTATCATGCAACTCTAAACATATACTATAATATCATTTTGGAATTTTCCCGCAACCATTAATCTATGATAGGGTACCCAAATATCACCACAATTTTAATGAAGGATAGGGATATTGATGAAAATTCAATGCAATAGACTAAATTGGCATTGTTGGAATAACCAAATGCATGCGGAGGCTAAGGCCCTCATTGATATGACATATATGTGGACGAATCCCACAATGGGCATACGTTTGGTCCTAGTTAACATTTTATTGATGTTTTTTAAGTGCATTTTGTTACTGGATAGTATGCAAGCCAATATAGCTATAGGTATAATAGGAAATCCTTGGCCTCTACTTGCAATGTATGTGAATATGAAGAAGACCATGTTTTGGACCAACTCATTGGAGTAATTTTGTTAATTTTTTGAAACTATTTGCATTATTTATAGTTTGTTTGGTGTTCCAACAACCTATCTGTCAATATAATAATATACTTATTTTTGTTAAAAAGGAAATAAATATCATGGACATCGAGTTGAAGAGCACCCATTATGAAATATACGACTATTTTGGGTTGTCAAAGTAGAACGACTTTTTCACCGTGACAAATGGTTCACTAGGAACCATATCCAACACAAGTTCTATCACCAGGTGCAAGCACTTAAAGCATTGGATACAGTTTCTACTTAAGGAGGAAGGGCTTATCTAGGAAAACGTCCAAGGTCATCTAAAAACAATCTTTATAATGACCATTCTTTAAGTTCTAGGTCCTAAATGTACAACATATTTTTTGAGGTATTCCCATAAGTTTTTCAAAATTTGGGAACCTAAAGAGGATAATTTGGGTCAATCTACAATTTATCTTTCAACGAGATAAATAAGATCTATAAATTAGTAATGAAACCAAAAAATTATAGCCCAATCAAGTCTCCCTTCATAGATCACAATGTTGTCTAGCTCAACAACGGACTCAACCCTAACTTTGTATTAAGGTTAGGGTTCTTGTATCCCAAGGTTTTGACATTATTATAAAATGTAGTTTCAACCTCTTCTATGTGATTTTGGTGAACAAGTGTCACTGACATATCTCTTCTCAAAGATGTGCTACCTCCATTCCAACCATCATATATTACAATGTTTCTCACTATCGTTTCATTAATATATATATATATATATTTAACTATGCGTTGTTTTTCTCATACATGTAAATGTATATTGCATTCCATTCCTAACATAATTTAGATCAAGGGCTTAAGAATGATTGTGAATGACTATATGATCATACTTGACTTCATTTTTGTAAAGTTTCAAATTCAAATATTCATAAGAAGTGAAGGATATTTTATTGGTTAACCATTTCCCCAACCTACCCATCCATTGGAAATGGCTTCGAATAGATTCAGTCCCCTAGACCCCTAGTTCAATTGGCAGCTTGATCCACACCATTTAATCCATATCCATCATCGACGCCTAATGCATTCCAAGATGTGCGAAGATAAGGGTATTCGCTTTTTATTGTTATTGTTAATATTAATACAAACAAACAAATGTTAGGTATATGAGGGAGGGGTTGTAGTTGATGTAAGAAATCATAATTACCATGTAGCTAATTTTTTATTATGTTTTATTTATTTATAAAATATAAACATATTTTTGTTAAAATAAATTTCTAGATTAACTGTCCAACAAGGTAAAACAAATTTTGCAGAAGCAATCTTTAAAATTATAGAAATATTCAAATAAGAGTTATGATATGTTAAAATCCTTAACTAAATTTATAGTACCATATTTACTACATTCTAGATGACATGTAAAATGCTTAACAAACTAGCCTACTAAATTGTTTTTCTCGAGTTAT
Source organism: Pseudotsuga menziesii (assembly GCA_001517045.1). NCBI lineage: Eukaryota > Viridiplantae > Streptophyta > Pinopsida > Pinales > Pinaceae > Pseudotsuga > Pseudotsuga menziesii. The sequence continues at coordinate 6,834 of LPNX010302606.1, forward strand.
TATCCCGAGGAAAACCCTTGGGAACTTCCACTCATGTCGAGAATGCTACCCAAGGTAAACCCTAGATTTTTCAAGCCATAAAGACATACACAATATACTCATTATCAGTTCAACATGCCATTTAAGAGTTTGGAACCTAGGTGGCGAGGATAACACTCCATCTCACAACCACTCTCGCTATACCCATTTAACAACCTACTAAGAAAACATATTTGTGATCCATGTATTAACGTTAAATTTTAAGAAGGAGCATGGCCATGGCGAGCGTTTCCACCAACCTTGGAGGCTTGGGCCTCCTCTCATTGATTCAATTCACAATTTACTTGCTATCATAATTTCTTCCTCCATTCCTCTTCGCTGCAATGGCCCTTAGATCCCTTTAAAATGTGATTGGGGAGGGGGATAGTATGAATGTTCCTCTCCCCTTGCATGTTTCTTTCTTTCTTCCAAACACTCTACTCTCTCTAACATCCCTCTCAAATTCATTTCCACTTCTTCAAACCTAATGCTATTATTACATCTTGTAATATTAGTCCTCCATTGTGTCAATTTTAAGCTTTCTAGTTGAGATTCTACATCCTCAATTTACTTGTTCTTGGAGTATTTTTCATTCTTTTGTCTTGCTCCCAATTTTTTTCCCATTTGTCTATTTTTTTAACTAATAAACCATGACATTCTTGAATTCCTTTACATAGATTCGAAACTTCCCACACAACATATTGATTTGGGTGCATATATTGTTCTATAAAAAGATAGAGGAGAATCCCAATGATGTTCATTATATCCATAATAGCAACACACCAATATTCAAATGACACATCAAGTCAACACTCATCCTCATTGAGCTTTAATATTTTTACTTTCTCAAAACCTTAGTAAGGTATGGTATAAACTCCCTTTGCCAACAATTGCTTTTGTTGGATATGTTTGCACCTAGGGTTAAAAATTTAAGCTATCACATCCCTTCCAAGGGATCCAAACACTTCTCAGAAGTGGTATAAAAGAATTACATGTCATTTAAAATGCTGGTTTTATTTTTGACATTTTATAAAAATGGGCCATTTAGATTAAAATTTTGTTAGAAGTGCTATACTTAAAATTGCACATCAACTATAATATGAACTCCTTCTCAAATCACTAAGTCAACTGTTATGTGAACTCCTTTATGTCAATGAATCAAATCGCTATGTTAACTATGCTTAGGGAAAGAATGTGGCAATATTTATGCTACCATTAATTTGATAGATAGGTATTGGTGATGACTCGCAAAGCAGTTTAATTTGATAGATGTAAAAGCTGTAAATTTGAGTGGGGTACACGTTTCATAGAGATCTGCATGTACATTGAAATACCCCATATCTAGATTCATATGCCATAACCATCACCCATGAGTTAAGGTCACATTTAATTATTTCACATGAGATAAAGAAAGAACCAAATTTCAAGCAAAAATTGGTTTTGTTAATAAAATTTCTCAGAATTGATTTTTTTTTATGGTTTTAGATGGACGTAATGTGGATTTAGGGGATCGCTTGTCAGCGGAGGCCAGGAGAAGGACGCTGGCCAATTAATATGTTATGTGCTTGTTGATGATAAATGTCGGCCCAATCCATACACTACAACAAATACCTATTATTAGCGTCTCTTTTAACTTCTTTTTAGCATCCACTATCACTTTTAGTGTATTTTTCATCATTTTTTGGACAAAGTGGATGATTTCCATGGGATGGCACTTTTAATGGCGTTATTTGCGTCCCTTTTTAAAATATGGTGCTATTTTGAATGCTAATTAGCATCCCAATTAGCATCCCAATTAGGATCCCAATTAGTGTCACGGTTAGCATCTCAATTAGCGTCCCAATTAGAATCCCAATTATCCTCCCAATTATCCTCCCAATTAGCATCCCAATTAGAGTCCCAATTAGCGTCCCAAATAGCATCCCAATTACCGTTTCTTTTTAAAAGTTGGGGCTATTTTGGATGATAATTAGAATCCCAATTAATGTCCCAGTTAGTGTCCCAATTAGGATCACAATTATCATCGCAATTAATGTCCCAATTAACATCCAAAAAAGAATCCCATATAACTCCCATAATAGCCTCCCAAAAAGCGTCCTGAATAGAATAGCACCATATATTAATCCAGGATTAACAACAAGAATTGCACCATGAATTTCGGTAGGAAAGGCATCCAATATAGCATCAAGTATAGAGCCAAAAATTGCACCTAGAAAACATCCAACATAGTGCCAGGTATATAGCTAGGTATAGCGCATGGAATAATTCCAGAAATTTTGAAAGAACCGAGCTAGGAATTGCACTAGGTTTAGAGCTAGGAATTGTGTTCGAAAAACGTTCGACATAACGTCACATATATCAATGTCAATATGAATGATCACGATTCATGTGATAGTACTTTTGGATCTTGATTTATCATAGTGGCACCTAAATGATCATAATCATTGTACTTTTGGATCTTGATTAATCCTAATGAAGGGTAAATTACCTTAATGCCACCTAAATTGCTCTAATGGCATTTGAGTGTCCCCAACAATATTTGATAGACCCTAATTGCACCTGATTGGCACTAACAACATCACAATGATGCATTACAATAATTATGATGGAGCATATGGATATCATTTGATAAGTATAAGAATATATCATCCATTATTGTGAGGTAGTAGGGCTCCTTGCTCATTATTATTGCAATTATATTGATGATGAAATTGATGATGACTACGATGACAAAAATGATGTTAATTTATTATATGATGATGACAATGACTTGGATGGCAACGATGATTATGCATGTGGTAGCACTTTTGGATCTTAATTGATTCTAATGGCACCTAAATATCTGTAACGACATCTAAACGACCATATTATCATTGAAATGACTATAACAACATATAGATGACCTTAACAATTACATGAAATGAATCCTAATTGAAATGCATGATTAAGAACAATAATGGCATATGAGTGACCATAATGACAATGATTTTGTTGACGATGTACTTATTGCTGATGATGATGATGATATTGATGTACCATATGGAATTGATGATGATGATGAAAACATCGATGTCCATGATGAGGATGCACGTCATAATACTTCTTTATAGTGAAAGAATTCAGATATTGGATTTAATAACAAGTAATAGAGGTTTTGAGGTGTTGACCATAAAAATATTGTTATCCATTGGGTTTTACTTTTACTAATATGGCCATTGGGTTTAGTAGTTCCCCCACTCCCCACTCCTCCACCACCGCCCCCCTACACCCACCTTGAAAAAAGGTAGCAAAATACCACCTATAATGGTTCTACAAAAATGTCACCCTACAAGGTTGTTTTGGACAACCCGCCCATCCATACCCTAATTTTCACTAAGAACATACAAGGAACAAGAAGTGAATATCAATCTTAACACAAAAGATAAGTTTCTTTGTACTGTTAAGGACATTTTTGTCTTGGTTTAAAATGGAATGAAGCAATAAGCATTTCAATAATGATCATAGTGTTAATTTGAAGAAGTGGATCATTTTTTTTTACATCTTTGTCCTTATAAGAAGACATCTCTCAAGGAAAAAAACAATTATTTGCTCAAGTTTTATGGCCCCTATCAAATCTTCCAGCATTACACTACACTATTGACCAAAGTTTGATTCCCATGGGATTTATTTTACATAGTAAAAGACTTATTGAAAACATAGAGGTAAATTCCCAACCTATAATACTAGAAGATGGGAATTCACATGGACACACACATTACATATCTAAGCTTGTCTCTATGTACTCTTCGAGAGTGACATTTACTTGGCACTTTAAGTTAATCACAAAAGAATTTAGAGATACGAGTTGAAATTATAACACCAAGATACAATGAATTGTATAACTATATTACAAACCTAGGTCACCTGCATATTTTATTTAGGTCTACCATTTTTAATGTGTAGGACCTACTTTCATCTAGACTATTCAAATATGAATAAATAAGATTTTATCATTCACCCCCTAGGGCCTAATTTTTGTCTACAACATTAAAATATCAACTAATAAGATTTTATCATTCATTCCCTTTAAGAAGGTAATGAGAAAGCAAGTGTCTCAAGTCATTGAGACTCATACAAGTGTAATTGTGAATGGATAAACAATACCAATCAACAATTAATAATAACAGTCATAGCCTCACACTTCATAACATAACATGAACCATTTAGGAAAATAAATCATTCACATGTCCTCTAAAACACCAGCATAAACACAAATATAAATGGTTCATGTTATGTTAGAAATAAAAAACTTGAAATTATGGAAAGAGGGTAGAATATCTTTAGTGACACTTCTAGTGGTGATCCTTTAATGACCCTCACTAATACATTTTATGGTAACTTTTGGAGATTGTAAACAAAATGTTAGTTATCATTGATCATTCTAATGAGTTTTTGATGATGCTATGTGACCATTTCTATAGTTTTTAATAAAATATAATAGTTTAAGACCACTGTTATACCTCAAATTGGTTCCTTTATGCTAATTTTACACACAAAAAAGACTCCTTGTAATATATTACATTATATATTTTGGCTCGAGGATCTACACATTGTTGATTTGACTTCAAATCAATAGTTATAATCTAATTCCCTATTTTTTTTCCTTAGACCATGGTTAGGGAATTATCACCCCTTTCTATATTGCACTAAACCTTAAAAGGGTTCCATATATGCTTAACAGGGAAAATATTCCTTCATAGAGGCTATGTGGTGTTATAGGTCCTTACAAATATTGCATGAACTATTAAATGAAAAAAATAGGTTAAGTTTTGCATTACATTCATATTTTCCTTAACTTAGTAAGGGGACAGGACCTATATCCATAGTTTTGGCCTATTATCCATCGAAGTCAATTGCTTCTACTAGATTTTAAATTCATGTAGATATTGGTTTGTATGGGTATCAAATATTTTGTATTACATGGATATTTTGATTGATCGGATCTCTCTGTTCAGATACTCACTGGATGCACGTGGCCATCTCTTACCTACTAGGCGAAAGTTGAATAGATTCATCCAAGATGGCATTTACAACTAGTTTATAAACATTGAATAGATAAACCTTGATGATAGTTTATGACCATAGATGGACTTTCACACTAAGTACTTCTTCGAGTTGAGAGACGAACTCATTGTACATCCTCAGTACACACTTCACCATCTGATGCATGCTCTTTGTCTTCCCCTATGCCAGTTTATAGTGGGTTCACATAGACTTCGAGTGGAGGTTGACTACTAGATTGAAAACCCTATAGTTAATGGGTGAAATGTTTTTTAATTTAAATCATTTGAAATTTGCACATTAATCACATGACAAACTCCTTATGTAGGGATTGTGGGTTTACCTTGGATTCCATATGTCCCCATCAATTCTATAAAGAACCTATATGGCCTAATACATGAGATATTTTCCTTATACCATGGCCCAGGAATCCAAAACTATCTACAAATTTATATACCTCAAAAAATATCCCTTACATGATAAATATTATGTATGTGAGGATTAGTTGTGCATTTGGGCCTTAAGCATGGCCCTTCAACCTCGCAAACTAATGTTATGATCTACAACCCAAAATTTTGTACATATAGCATGGAATATGTTTTAAGAACCATCCATGGTATACTAAACCTCAAAATGAAATTAATATCTTTCTCACATGGGAAAAGTTTACTATGTTGAATTTGTTACATGCTCTTTGTTCCTATGCATAGCCCAACAACCATGTACACAAATACTATCACTTAACATCGTCCCTTTTGTCCCTAGAGCATGGCTTAGACCTTGAAAATTATTCATGGTGTGTTAAACCTCAACATGACCAAGATATCTTACTTGTATACTAAGTGTTCCTTATTTAGGGCTCTTGTGGAGGATTTTGGCACCACCTATGGCCCATAAGTCCCATAGACAAAATTTATGTTTTAAGATCCCAAGTTCTGGCCCTATAACAAGGAATGGATCTCAAGAAGCATGTACATCCCATGAGTCCATTAGGTCATTGGTATGTTAGTTTTTCAACATTTAAGCTAGCATTATAACAAGATCTTTTCACTGAGAGAATAACAAGCACAACAATCACATAAGCACATCACAAGAGACAAGAGACACAAAGATTTTTAGGAGGGGAAACCATAAATGGAGAAAACCCCTCAGCTTCCTCTAAGATAGTATCACCACAAGATGTGATCCCAAAACAGTAAGATGACCTTCCTTCACAATAGCAGCATTCTGTCTTCTGTCTAGCCCAAGAATTTCCTTCTCCAAAAGTGCGCCCCACTTGAGAGAGCAAGAGAGCTAAGTCACAAGTGATAAATAGGGAGACACACACTCTCTATTTATATTAGTCCGTTCACTTGAAATTGCCATTTCACACGTAGGCTCGACCTAACATTTATTACTCGAGCCTACACCTTAATTAGTGTATAATAACCCAAGTGCCCCTAAACAGTGGGGACTTACCTAATGACTTGATATGACTTGTTTACATTATAATCCTCCCGATCGGAACATCGGGGCATGACCACATGACTCAAATACATAATAGAAGCATCCCGGAATAAACATCGAGTTACAATAATATAAAATACATAGAAGAATACATTCCGAAGTTACATATACATCAACACTCCCTCTTAACTAGGAAGGTATTNTGGAACATCAGGGCATGAACACATGACTCAAATACATAATAGAAGCATCCCGGAATAAACATCGGGTTACAATAATATAAAATACATAGAAGAATACATTCCGAAGTTACATATACATCAACATGGTATCACCTCATAATGTATGTTTTGGTCATAAACCTTGGAAAATACTATGCAAACAATCCATAGTGTACTTCACAATCTTAAAATGGGAATAATATCCTACATGCAAGACAAACATCCCATAGATCCTAGCTTGATGAAATACATATAGACCATAATAAATATAGGAAAATGTTATAGACTAAAAGTCTGATCTTTTTACCTTGGACTAATCTATAAGAACATTATTATGTACCAAACTTGAAATGCCCAACATATCCCATTTACGTGACAACGATCTCATTTATAGGGCCAATGCAAATGTTAGGGTATACATCCATCCATTTTTAGCATAAAAATTTCCCTATTCATGGTTAAGTCATTGAGACTCATCAATGCATCATTTACGCATGTGGATGTGATGGATCATTTATGTGTGTGGGTTAAGTTTTACATTTATGTATGTGGGTTAGGTATGTCAAATGGGTTCAACAATGCATCACAAAAAAACATTGGAGGTAAGTGTACACAAGCCACATTGGAATTAGTAAGGGTATGTAATCATCATTCAACACCTTATCCCATTACATCTCTACAATTGAGGCACTCGGGATAGGGAAACAATTACCTCTAGATTGCAAACTCATAGGAGGCAAGGATCACCTTTTTCATGGAAAATACATAGGAAACAAGGATACATTACCTTGTGGAAGTTAATATGTATGCTATGGGAGGTTCCTAGGGAATTGTACTAAATCATTTAAAAGGATGAGGTTTTCTCATTGTAGTCTAACCCGAATTCTATCCACCCACTTTCCATAGTGAATAAGTATTGGTTCCTAGAATATTCCAATGATGGATGGAAAAAGGTTTGAGTTGGAAGGCCCTCACCTTTAATTTAATTCACAAGGCCATAAGCGGGAAGGAACTATTATATTTATAAGGTCATGGGTTAACCTATGGTAGGTTCTTGGGTCATTACACAATGTCATTTAAAAGGTGGATGGTTTCTCATTCCTTTCTATATAATCCTTGTTATTTCATTGTGTGGCCTCTCTCTTTCTTCTGGTTGTTTTATTACATATATAAAAAATAATACCCTAAACCTTTGGCTTCAACTTACTCTACATTTCACCCGTTGGCATCTGAACCAAAACAAGTTTATGGCATGTGCCGTAGTAAAAACGATATATAGTGTGCATAGTAACCATCATATACCAGTTTATTTAGTGAGTCTTGGTGGTCTACAATACCATGTCATATGAAACCATAAAAATTGACGATCAATAGAAAATCCAAGTATGATCTCGCTATGCTGCGAAAAATCAACCAGTGCTAGATGAGTACTCCATCATTGATATGGCTATCGACTACACATTGGTGGGTAATAGACTCAATCCATAGTCATGCGTTAGACACATGGACCCAACAAGAATGATATGGTTAGCGGGTTACGACTAGGAAAAAAATAGCTTGGTTTCAAAGAAGAAAAATAATTGTAAATTGCTAAAATAATGACAAATCTCGAGGTCGTAGCCTTATTCCATATTTTATCCCAATGAATGTCTTGAAACCTAAGTGGTCTATAGTTCATTATATCAATGGAATCCTAGTTCTTCATACCTAAGGAAAAAGTAAATGTTGCAACCCAAGAATATTGAGATCGATATTCTTATGCTAGGGATGATAAAAATCAGGTGTTTCATATCGAAAGGAAGAGATTGATAGGATCGTGGTCCAGTTCCTTATTATTGATAGCCAGATCTAGATGCCCATATTATTCACTTTGGATTGGATTTCTTTGGTGCCTAATAGAAATGGCCCATGCAAAAAGACTCCCACCATTTCCAACTCCTCTTTCTCCTTCAACACATTCTGCAATTTTCAGCATTCTGAAGAGAAACCGAGGTTTTCCTTTCAAGTTTATGGGTTTCTACCAGACTGTAATGAAAAATATTCCACCAACACATAGAGAAGCTTTTTATCTATGGACATGGTAGGAAATTATTCTCGTGCTAGGATAAGTTTCAACTTTCCCTACCGGATATCATTCTACTCTTGAGAAATCTTTGATAAATGAGACATGGATTTTGATAATGGAGACCAATAGGAGGATACAATCTCCGAAATCCCCACCAATATGGTGCGTTATGCTCTATGTGACTCACTATGTATGTTTGTAGTCTTGTTTTATGTTATATTCCCTATAACAGTCACATGAACACTCCTTTCCTCCAAACGTTTATTATTATATAAGGGGCTTGTGTCTCATTACATTGTATCCACTCCCCCTATTTCTTTGTGTGTTGTTTCTAGGAGGAAATTGGGGGTTTTGCATTTGTGGGTTTTCTTCTTGTCATTGTATTATCCTCAGTTGAAGCATGGAGTCCATGGTCTCAATATTCCAATCAGACTACTACTTCTTTAGAACTGAAACAACAGCCCAACAAGGAATACTTACAGTTTGGGGCTTCAAAGAAGCATGAAGGGTCTTAAACGTTTGTGAATATGAGGTACCACATGGGGCCTGTGATAAATTCTACCATCAATTTCCATACAATTTGGCATGGAAGATGGAGCAAGACGGAGAAGAGTGTTATCAATGATTTTCTGCTATCTATCTCTAATAATACCAAGATCCCATATGTGGGTTAGTGGTGGAAAATAGTGGAGTTCTAGATTGATTAGTTGGTGCCAATATTAGAAGAAACATAGTTATTGCTAGTGAGCATGAGGATTACTATTCCCATGGTAAGATACTGAGTAGGATGACTATTCAAGAAGTGATACAGAATGCCATAACTACCAATATTAGTCCCCTTCCTATTGACCCCAATAATGGCCTTTATCTTCTCCTCACTTCTAGTGATGTTGTTGTCCAAGAATTCTGCAGGGAACTCTATGGGTTTCATTATTTTACATTCCCTTCCATTGTAGGATACACATTTCTTTATGCATGGATTGGGAACTCTTTAAATAAGTGGCCATAATTTTGTGCCTATCCTTTTTCAGTGCCAAGTTTTATGAATAGGATGAGGGCATTCAAGCCCCCCTAATAGAATTGTTAGGATTCATGGGATGATAAGTGTGGTTTCCCATGAGTTGGATGAGAGTTCTTCGAATCCCCTGATTAATTCCTGGTATGCTAGTGAGGATCCTACTTCTCCTACTGAGATTGCAGATCTGTGTGAAGGCCTTTATGCGACTGGAGGCGGTGTATCTTACACTAGACAAGTACTTACATAAAAATTTGGGTCCAATCACAATTTGAATGGCATTAGGAGGAGGTATCTAGTGCAATGGATATGGAGTCCTACTTTGAATTCATGTTCTAGACCAAATGCATTAGATAGCTGAAGGTGATACAATGCTCCTGTTAGTAGAAAATCGGTTTGCTATCATCATGCCTAGACTTTCAGGTTTGTCTCAAGCCTTACTCTTGCAAATTTTGTTTGAGGGTTAGATCTAGTTGGATTAATCATAGATTCTTTCTTGGTATAGACCTAAATATGCCTTAAAAGTGTTGTGGAACACTTAGGTTCTAGTCCCATTTTTATTTCTTGATAGTATGTTGTGATTGTTCTTCTTTCAACGGTCATCCGAATGTGTGTGTGTGCGTATGTTTATAAAGTTTTTTCATTTTAGACTATTCTTAGATAAATCTTGAACAGAGAGAATTCATGTCTGTTTAATTTTGAAGGAGACCTATTATGCTTAAGTAGAGGAGTAAATCTATGTGCACTCCAAACTTTAGTCAAATTTCCATTTTTTCGTGCTAGGATCCATGCTCTAATTCTCTCACTAGTCTAGATTCACTTATGAGACATTGGATACACCGTTTTAATTTTGGAAATGGATTTCATTGTTTTGAATGGTGTTTTAAGCCTTTCCACAACTGTATAATTTTTTAGAGGATACAGTGGATAGCTTTATGACATATAAGATGTAAATTGTTTGAATAATTGGGAACTTCACTTGATTTTCTGTTTTAAAATATCTAAGAGGGCCACAATTTTTTTTTCTCTTACTAGTTTCCTATAGGTTTCTTGCATGGTGCTACTGAATGCATGAACATTCCATCAACTCCTTTCTATAGGTCTCTTCAATTGTTGGTATGAAATATAACAAAAGAAAATCCTTGGATTTGTTTTGTCCATTACCAATCTCCCCTCAATGCTACAAGTCTACAGGTTTCCACCATTCAAGGGTTTTCAATATCTACAAATTAGCAAGGTTGGGGTTTTTTATTTATATTCTACTTAATAAAACATATCATCAAGCCTAGGTGGATTTTCTACAGGAGGCCCTCGCTAGATGCTTTAGGAGCTGACCCAAACAAATTTATAGTTGTCTTTTAAGAAGAGCTAACCATAGGCGTATTTTTTCACTCTAAATATACTACAAGAAAGGTATTTATGGAACTCCTAAAAGGAATATATACATTATTTGGCATTTAACTCACCTTTAGTATGCTCACAGGTTGGCTCTAATATTTTTCTTGAAATTCGTTTATTCGTAGAGTTTGATATGCATAGAACGCCCCCCTTTTATTGCCTTACAAGAAGGTTAGACTATGTCTATTTTTAAACTCAAGTACTACACATTGCCAAACTTGTATACCCTTTAATCACTCTTTCTGAGAAGACATGTTATAGCTAGATCAAGTTTCAAGATGGTGTGAAACCTCTTTATATGACATATGGAGAAGATTGGGTCTGAGTCTGATAATCATTTACTGCTACACAATCCTGGTTGTCTTGTTTTTTGAAAATGTTGATTTAAGGTTTAAATCATAGACAGGACAAGGGAATCCCCTGTTTTTAACTCCCAACATTAAGGAAAGGGTTTTTATTGTTTATTATGAATCCAAAAACACCTCTACAAATGTCCAAAACATAAGGTTTAAGGTTGCACCTTCACCCACAGTGCAGGTGCAAGGATCGTTTCTATTGATTCGTGGCCCAGAATTGAAGCAATGAGGTTATTTATACCAAAAACCTACCTAGAATTTATTTCAATTCTGCCTAACCATGGCTCTTTGATGTTTAATGGTGTCCATACTACAAGGTTTATCTCATAACTGATTTTATTGTTGTTGCACACCTAGGTCTGAATTTTTAGAGCCTTTGACTTCCCCAAAAATCCTCTTTCATGATTGGACATTTATACGAAATGGGTGGTAGCAAAGCTATTGATATGAAGGGAAAAAATTTCATATTAAAAAAATTAAATATAAAAATAAAACTTTGATAGATGTGCATAATACAAATAAAATTAAATGAAAATGTGAAATGTGATATAAATTTTAGAAAAATGAAGGTTTTGATTGCTTTAATTTTTTTATTACTACTAATAAGAGAATACCTAGAATAAATCCATTTTTAAAATTCTCAATATAATATCTCAATAATTTGAAAGAGATATACATTGATTTTTTCCGTCTTATGTGTTCATAATGATTATTCTTTCGCTATGTTTTTTATTGCTTTCAAATATTGAAACTTGCGGGAAATTATTTAGGTGTAAGTAGTCTACTTTTGTGGTATATATGTTTTTTTGAATTACACTATTTTTTTTCTAATGATTTGGACATTACAAAGATAACTTCTCTTTTAAAGTTTATGTGGGTGGGTATGCTTAGTGTTTGTTGTTAACCTACTTATGGATTTCTAATTGAAAGGATAGTGATAATATGGACATAGTAGAACTGGTGAACACTTGTGATATATTGAACACTACAAATAAATTAGGGAAAATGATATTGATCACATCAATGGGTGTTGAGAAAGTGAAATTTAATCTACTTCATTTGATCATAGGAGTGCGTCAGTCAAGCTTGATCATTACATGGATCAATGACATGTGCACTAAAAAACAATTAAAAAACCATATCAACCAAAGATAATTTTATATATTCAACCACATACAACATTTATGTTGAAAAAAACCAACCCATTTCCATACATAACTACCTATACATAATAATATGAGTTGTATCCAATTGGTGGCCTATGTCCTCATCTATGGAGGTTATCATGCCCAACCACTTTCGTGAACAATAGTTGATGCAGGAAGCTTCCATTACTAAATTTTCATCACGTTAGCCTACATTGTTCTCCATTACCACCTTGAATTGATAATATCTTACCCCAACAAAAATAAAATAAGGCTAATAAAAATTAGCATGAGGCAAGCGCTGATTTTCACGATCAGAGATGAATTACTAACTGTTAGTGCCCAAAAACTAGATTTGAGTAGAGACTTGGCATCTTTACTATTTAACTTCCCTATACAAAACAAAGGTTTGAATATCTGTAAAAAAACAAGGAATCGAAATTATTTGCATTTGCACATTTCCCTTGATCAAAATTATATGAATTTGTATATTGCTCTTAATTAGCCTTCACTGGTTTCTGTACAAACTATTTAGAGGATGTATTGTCCCATAATTGAACTGAGCCTTAGCATACAGACCAACTTGCCATACCCACTTTATCAATCCTTTCTAGATAATGCATATTTATAATTCCCTATATTTATGATTCCCTTTATTTGAAGTAGAATCATACATTTGTGACCTGTGCTATCTATTTATGACAAACAATTGCAGCACCTTGACATGACTAATAATTTTGAATTTTGTTTGATTCAGTATAATAATTCAGTGAGTTAGTATAATAATTTTGAATTTTCCAGGAAATTACTAAATTTTTATTTTTTTTTTAAATTTTAATTTTCCTATTAGTTTTTAATTTTTTTTTTCATTTTGTGCATGTTTCAGTTTGAGCTTTGAGCTCATTTTTAAAAATTTTCCTCTTAGTTTCAATTTTCTACAGTTAGAGCCTTGAGCTCTGTTTTTTATTTTTATTTTTATATTATATAATTATATTATGTTAAAACTTAAAGACCTCGATGCCCCCTTGCCTTCCCTTCCCCCGAAAACTACCCCAAAATTTTGGGGTGCCTCTAAACGTCTCCAATGTGCATTTCCATCCTCTCCTACCCACGCATCCCACAAATTTGGTGGAAAACTGGATAAACTGTAGTATCTTCTTCTTATAATTCAATTTTCATATACATTGGATGCAATGCATATGTCGATATTCTTATTCCAAAATGTGCTTCAAGTTTCTTTGTATTGTGAATTTTAGTTAGTAACAAAAAAGGGTAAAGTGTTTTACATGTGTTTTGATCATTTTTTTACTCTGAATCAAGGTCATCACTTGAATGGTAAAAATTAAGTTTTTTTCTTTTCTACTTTGTTGTTCCTTTGATTGAATTAGATGAGTTTGACAGATGCTCCTTTCTAACAACAACTTCTGCGTGGGACAACTCAAAGATAATTTTGGAAATTTTCTATGGATTAGTTTGCTGTTCACTCATTGTCATCACCTCCTAGTTACATATTTTATCTCCAAACAACATTATTATCACTCAAACTTGCATAGAATGAACCTACAGGCTCACCCTTTTTAGTATCATAAAGTTGTAATTTCCAAACATAATTGAATATATGTGTAGAATCCAATTTCCTCTAACCTATGTGATGTCTGAGTATCCTCTTTTTATTGAACAATGACAACACATGCATCTTGAGCAGTATATATCCGATTTACATAAAAAGCTACTAAGTAGGGGAGAGAGAAGTAGAGTTTAGTATCTGCATTGTTGATCAGTAGTTTTGTGGATTCCCCTTTATTTGATAATTCTCTCTATAACAAAAAAAGGGCAAGCTGTTTTACTTTAGTTTTACTCGTGTTTTTACTTTGAATCAAGGCCATCGCTTGAATGGTCAAAACTAAGTTTTTTATTTTCTACTTTGTTGTTCCTCTGATTGAATTAAATGAGTTTGCTAGATGCTCCTTTCCAGAGGCAACTTTTGCATGGGATAGTTCAAATATATTTTTGGAAATTTGATATGGATTAGTTTGTTTTTCATTCATTGTCATCACCTCCCAGTTGTATATTTCATCTCCAAACAACATAATTATCCCTCAAACTTGCATAGAATGAACCTATAGGCTCACCCTTTTTAGTATCATAAGTTGTAATTTCCAAACATAATTGAATATACGTGTAGAAGCTAATCTCCTCTAACCTATATAATTTCTTAGTATCCTCTTTCCATTGAACAATGAAAATGCATGCATCTTGAGTAGTATATATCCCATTTACATAAAAGGATGCTAAGTAGGGGAGATTAGAGTTTAGGCTCTGCATTGTTGAGGAGCAGTTTTGTGGATTCCCATTTATTTGATAATGCTATTTGAGGTTGGGAGTGGTTGCACACACATATTACATATTTGTAGAATCATGAGCCATAAATGATAAGTTTATTGCACCAAATTCCAAATATGGAAGCAGAGTATGAAGTTGATATGTGAAGCAACTATTGTTGTGCAAAATGATTGTCTGTATCTGCCACAAAATGTTCTTATATATTCATTTGAGTACCTTTCCACTGATAGAAGCTATTGTTCAAAGATATTTTGGCAATTTTCTATGGATTAGTATGTTGATCAATCATTTTCATCACCTCCCAGTTCCATATTTCATCTCCAAACAACATAATTATCACTCAAACTTGCATAGAATGAACCTATAGGATCAGCCATTTTCGTATCATAAAGTTTTAATTTCCAAACATAATTGAATATATGTGTAGAATCTAATATCCTCTAACCTATGTGATGTCTTAGTATCCTATTTCCATTTAACAATGACAAGGCATGCATATTGAGTAGTATATATCCCATTTACACAAAAAGTTGCCAAGTAGGGGAGAGGAAAGTAAATTTTAGACTTTGCATTGTTCAGCTCAGTTTTGTGGATTCCCATTTATTTGATAATTCTCTTTGAGATCGGGAGTGGTTGCACATACATATTATAGAATTGTAGAATGAATAGACAAAAATTATAAGTCTATTGCACCAAATGCCAAATATGGAGGCAGAGTATGAAGTTGATATGTCAAGCAACTATTGTTGTTCAAAATGATTGTCTGTATCTGCAATAGAAGGTTATTAGAATTGCATTTGAGTACCTTTCCAATGGTAGACGCTATTTTTTAAAGATATTTTTGGCTATTTTATATGGATTAGTTTTTTTTCACTCATTGTCATCACCTACCTATTGCATATTTCATCTTCAAACAACATAATTATCACTCAAACTTGCATAGAATGAACCTATAGGCTCACTCCTTTTAGTATCATAAAATGGTAATTTCCAAATATAATTGAATATCTGTGTAGAAGCTAATATCCTCTAACCTATGTGATGTCTTAGTATTATCTTCCCATTGAAAAATGACAAGGCATGCATATTCATTAATATATATCCCATTTACACAAAAATATTCCAAGTAGGGGAGAGCAAAGTAGAGTTTAGACTCTGAATTCTTGAGAAACAATTTTGTGGATTCCCATTTATTTGATAATTCCCTTTGAGGTTTGGATTGGTTTCACACAAATATTACATATTTGTAGAATGATGAGCCAAAAATTATTAGTTTATTTCACCAAATGCCAAATATGGAGGTAGAGTATGGAGTTGATATGTCAAGCAACTATTGTTGTGCAAAATTATTGTCTGTAACTTCCACAAAAGGTTCGTAGACTTGCATTTGAGTAACTTTCAAATGATAGAATCTATTGGTCAAAAATATTTTTGGAAATTTTCTATGAATTAGTTTGTTTTTCACTCATTTTCATCACCTGTCAGTTGAATATTTCATCTCCAAACAACATAATTATCACTCAAACTTGCATAGAATGAACCTATAGGCTCACCCTTTTTAGTATCATAAAGTTATAATTTCCAAACATGATTGAATATCTGTGTAGAATCTAAACTCCACTAACCCATGTGATGTCTTCGTATCCTATTTCGATTGAACAATGACAAGGCATGCATCTTGAGTAGTAGATAGCCCATTTACAGAAAAATATGCCAAGAGTATCCTTCCAACAATATTATGTTTGGAGGATAAAGTTTTTGATGATTAAATCTCATGTTTTGGGTTTCAATGAACATATCTCATGCTTTTTGTTTCATACTTCATAGACCTCAATATACTTAGTCTATCTTGTATTTATACACTTTTTGGATGACTTATGTGGCCAACACGACAATCTAATTAGGGTTGGAATGTACTTGTTTGATCCAAATTTTGGATCTGACTTGTGTGCTTCTTCAAACAATTTAAATTATCTTAATAGTTGTGTCTCTTCCACGCAATATGTAGATGGCTAACCCATGGCTCTTCAAACCGATTTGTGATTCTAGATGGCTGAGTTTTAATTTTGACTATGTGGTCATTGACATATGCTTTGAAACAAGCATTGACTTCGATATAAACAACAAATTTTGTCTTTTATATTGTCTTGTTGCATACTTCTAAAACATATTATTTGGGTTTCAATGGATTTCAGCAGGGGATCATACTTCATAGACCTCAATAATCTCTAACAGTGTTTGAATGTTAATACAACCAATTATTCTTTTGGTTGCGCAATTCATTATTGCATATTCTTTATCGTGGTTTTCTTTACTGTCACAGTTATGTTTTAATCATATGAAATAGTGTTGATGTTTTAGTTTTTGTTGTCATTTTTGAGGTCCAGTTTATCAATTTGAGGTCTATTTTTCACTTATTTTCTAGTGTTTTTACGAGTTTTGTAGGATTTAGATAAAATTTTACCAGAAATGGAACAATTTTCTGCCAAAAAGGGATATGAAAATGTGTAATCATCCAAACCCTTTATTGCTATTAGACAATATTTAATCTTGTACCTATTTTTTTGTGAACATATTCAAGTGGAAACTATAAGCTTTTCCACGTGGATAAATTTTAATATAATCCTCTTTAAGGTGAGATTTCTCAGGCCTGGAGTGTAAGCTTTTGTTTTGAACTACTTGACCTGAACATTTTCCAAGAGGAGAGGTTATCAAGCCAGGTTTTATAATAATGAATAGGGTATCCTACAAGAAGCCTCGGTAACCAACAATATAATATGAAAATTTCCTAGAAGAGGCGTTCCCTTGAACTATGTTCAAGGAAATGGTTAAGGGACCAATTCAACCATGCCACATAATATAAATTAATCCAAGGAGGGCCGCACCCTTGAGAAGAGTGCCAGTGATGGTTATTATTTCCCTACGATCTTGGGAAACAGTCAAAATATAGTAATAACCAATATGAAGCACCCTAGATAGATGTCCAAGGGTAGTTACGTCATCAATGAATGTGATAATACACCAACTAGGGGAGCACTTCACTTATTCAATGAGATCAACCATAATATGTTAAAACAATGTCCCAGATAGTAGAGTTAGTTAGGGTGCTTCCTCCAATGCAATAAACAACTTCTCAAACAATGTATCTCATAGGAACATGTACAAAGAAGGTATCCTTCGGTTGTTATAAATACCTCCTATAGCGGGGCTACTTCAAATTTTGTGCCAAGGTATAGATCCATGGGAAAGGCAGTTAGGTCTCAATAAATTTTGCAAAACATAGATTGGTGTGCCATAAACCATGCGTCCTAGGGGAATGTGGATGAAAAGTGGGACAATCTCCAAAACAAGCAATAAGTGGACCCAAAATCACATGCCATCATGCGAAACTATCCATCAAATCATATCAAAGAATGTGAAAGAGAAGGTTCAAAACCCATGGACTCATGCCCAGAGCCCATGGACTCAAATGACATAAACTGCTTTGTTGTGGGCTTAATTTGGTTATGAGAGCTCTAGCCTAAGAATATTCTTTGCTCCCCTAGATTTGTGTTTTCATACTTTGTTGTGTTTCTAGTAGAGCTACTGCCAATGAGACCCAAAACCTTCTTTTGATGCTCTATATTTGTGTTTTCAAACTTTCCAGTGTTTCTAGTAGAGCCATTGCCAATGGGACTCAAATCCTTCTTTTGGTGCACTGAATTTGTGTTTTCCTTTGCCAATCATTAGAAACTCAAAGTTGTGTCTTGATCCTTTTAATCATTATAGAGGACTTTGTAAGTTAGGTTCCCATATTCTTAAAGGGTTCTAGCTCAATGGAAGAGCACCTGCCTTATGAGAAGGAGGTTGGTGGTTTGATTCCTCCATGCCCTAATGATATTATAATATCGGTTAAAAACAAATAAATTTATAAGAAAAAAATAAGATATATGTGACCAAACAAAATGACCAAAATTCGTATATAAAACTACTAAAAATGACTAAATTAGTGACCAAAAAATGAAAGATGTGAAACTAGGCATTAAAAACGATGCAACACATGGCGCTAATGATGAAGCCAAACATGGCGTTGATATGGTAGCAAAATAAGATGCGAAACTAGGAATTAAAAAGGATGCAACACATGGGGCTAATGATGAAGCCAAACATGACGTTGATATGGTAGAAAAATAAGATGCTACTTTGGGTGCAAACCATGGTGCTAGCCATAGGAAGAAAAATATGGTGCAACAATAGAAGCAATATTTGGCGTCATTTTGGTAGAAAAACATGATGCCTAAAAGGAAGAAAAAATTGGTGCAAATTTGGAAGAAAAAAATGACACATCTTTGGAAGTAAAACATGGTGCAAAATGAGATGCTAAAGTGGTAGAAAAAATGGATGCAATATTGGATGCTAATTTGGACGCTAACATGGTGCTATTAAGGATGCAAATATGGTGCTAACAGGGATGTCATTTAAGAAGAAAAAGTGGACACTCGCTAGGAAGCAAAATAGGACATTATTTAGGAAGAAAACCTCAATGTTGTTTAAGAAGAAAAGTTGGACGTTATTCTCGAAGCAAAAAAATAGACATTATTTTCGACATCATAAAGGATGCTATCTAGGAAGCAAAAAAAGATGTTTTTTGAGACGCTTTAATTTTTGTCCATGACGTGTCCCATTTAGCGTTTAGTTTGACCACTCAATGTAAAATAAGATTACACTAAAAAGGGATGCTAATTCCAAGATTGGTTGTAGTAATAGTCCAAATTTCCATCGTGTTTTATGTAGATAAGGAGAGTAAATACAAACTATCGAGAGACGTCAAATATGTGCGCTGGTACTACTTTTTTTTGAAGCCTCATCTTTTGTAAATTGGTTTTATCAATTTTTTTTAATTTTTTTCTCGGTTTAGGAGGACATAACTTAAATTTAGGGGCTATGAAATTTAGCTTCTTCTTAGAAAATTCAAGTTTGTACTTAGTTCCAACAATTCAAGCCTCTTTTAAAAGGTTTGAAAAAAACTAGAGACATCTATTCCTCAATCGCCATTGATGAAATTCAAATAAAAAAAACTCCCACTTTGACAAATTCATGTCCTATCCAGTACATATATGAGAGCTAGTACTATTCAGTACAGAGATGAGATCCAATTAAATGGATCAAAATGACTATTCAATGATCTTCCAAGATGCATGCCAAGTAGCTCAAATAAATTCGCTAGAATCAAGTCATAAGTGAAAAACACCCACAGGATTTTGTGAGAAATAGGCACCCACGGGGAGGTTGTTGGTTAAGCTGGGATTTATCCTTTAGTATAAAAGTGAGATGGGGTTTACTAGACTCACAAATGTAGTGTTCACAATCCAATCATTTGTGTGGGATTTCGGAATCAACATATGGTAAATTGCTAATGAATCTTAGTTCTAAAATTCCTTAGGATCTGAATTCAGTGACAAAAGCTATTGCGTGTTAGAATATATAGTTTCCAACATATCCATAGTCTCTAACTAGTTACATGATCTCATGTTGTCTGCAAGTCATTTTTGGGTAACCAAATGAGTGTGAAAACATTGGAAGGTTTTGAGATAGGTTCCAAATCGATTTTTGGGTTTCCAAAATAATTTCATCATAGAACTAATGCAGTCAAGGTAAATGTCTATCTATCAAATAATTTTCATTTTCCTATTTTTTCAATGACTCTTTTTGTTTGGATATATATTATATGTAACTTTCAAAATTTATTTTGAAATTTTTTTGGGTAGATGTATAGTCCAAAATTTCACATTGTTAAAATTAAAAAAATAGTACTTTTGGCATTATAATGGTTATAAATTTCATGTTGTTAAAATTACAAAAATTACATTTTTGGCATTGTATTTGTTGTAGATACGAAAATTCTGTATTTATTATTTTGTGTCATAAATTTTATTAAAAATACAATAGTTTATTAACACATTTTTTTTATGAAATGTGCTATAAATTTATTATTGTCGTTTGAAATGTGAATTTTTTTGAAACCCTTTATCATATAAGGGAAACATGAATATATAACCTTCAAACTGAAATTAACACCATCCCTTCAAATTCGATCCCTATTTGCACCTATAATTGAAGGATTCCCCATCTCCACCCATGCCAGGGTTTGTTTTGGTTCAAATGTTTCCAAGAAAACGTGCAGAGGAGTAACACACAAAGAGTTTAAGATTTGCAGAAGAGTAACGCACAAAAATTTCAATATTCGTAGAAGGAAGTAGGATAAGACAAGAAGCTGAAAGGACTTGAGTGGATCCATCAGAACCCTTCAAATGAATCCCTTAAAAACAGTTATGATATGGAAGAATACAATCTAACGCTGAAGATTTCTCCCCATATGTAATGCCATCAATATTTCCCCCTTTTCGAGTTTCTATGAGAAAAATAACTCTATCCAGATGAGAAAATTCTCAAGTCAAAGATCGACCTACTGAGAAAGGCCAACATGGTCAATTGCGCTATGGACATCCATAAGAGCCTCTACCACACTGAAGACATCCTACAAGGTACTCAACGAACTATTCAATCCATCTCTCTCTCTCTCCCTTAATGCCCATTGTTATTTATAAAGGCAGTAAACCCTAATGGAGGATTCAACCTCAAAAACAATTGAGGAGTATTAAACTTTGGGTTAGTGTTTGTTTAAATGTTTTAGTTCAATGAGTTATATATGTATTTGTCTTTTACAGAAGGGGTATGGTTATTTGGGACCACTAACTAGTGGTATTGAGTTCAAACCTGTTAGAGTCATTGGATGAATGCTTATAATATTAATCAATCACATGAACCTTTTAGAGTCATATATGAAAAGATTTGGTCTTTATTTTCAGTTGGTGAAGATTGGGATCATTTATTTTGGAAGTCTTCACAAGATTCTAATGAATTTTCATTTGTCATGGTTCTCTTGTTCATCGGTTCACAGGTCCTCTGATCCAAATCCCAACATAACATTCGCCTAAGGGGCGTGAACAGTAAAAACTCTTTAGTTTGTCTATGAATTCCCTGAATAAAAGGCATGTGTCACCCCTATAAGTTTTCGCTCATTGTGCTATGGTCAAACAATTAGTATGGGATTTCTAATGGGAACAAGGGACAACAGTTCTCACCATAATAGCAGGATTAGGTCGTATGGATCTTTCCTGTATGGAAATAAACTTGTAGGTACAAAAAAATATACACTTTAATACAGTATGGACTCATGGTGTATAAAGTTTGAGGTAAATGGTCTTGATGTAGTGTTTCTTAATGCCAGAAATCCTCAGATACCATTGTTTTGACCTTAAAGATCATTGCTTTGAGAGAGACAATAGTATTGTTGTATCCTCCCAAAAAAATATTACTTCAGATATCTATCTGCAATTTTTAATTTTTGCATCAATGTTGAAATGATAATATCTGAACATAACAACACTTTGGAAAAAAGGCCATTTTGATGGGTGTTGAAGTGATACAAAAGAACAGTTTTTGCATTATTATGGTTACTTCTGTAATTAATCTGTATGGTTACTTCTAAAATAATTATGATTACTTTTGTTTTATTAATTATGTATTCTTTCCGTTGAATTATATCCTATTTAAATCTTGCTACTATGGTTTCTCACTTATGTTTGTTGCTTCCTTTTCATATTTTGGAGAAATGACAGGAAGGCATGTTGATGTAGTCACAAGGTTGAAGTCTTTGGAAGAAATGGTCACACCACTGATTAGATTTCTATAGAATCCATCTCTTGTTCAGGAGCTTCATTCTGATAAGCAGTATAATATCCAGATGTTGAATGATCGGTACCAGATATGTGGAATGTTATCTGTTCTTTTAATCCATTAATGTCTGCACATAAGCCAAGATTTGGAAATCAAAACTGTTGTGATCTTTACTCATTGTCCTCTTTTAGACATTAATTAGAAAACAAAAAAACATCAACCTTGGCTTAACAATTTGTTGATAAACTTGACCTGTATCCCTTTCATTCCAAACCGAGTAAGAATTGAACTGAAATGCAATGACAATTATATATCATGAAATTATCCAACAACTATGAAAAATTACAATGAAAAGGTATACATGATTCTCATCACTGATAGAAGATGTATTTTCCCAAAACATTTTCACAATGAGCTATAATGATCTCTAGTGAGTAGGGTTTGATATATTTTGAAATAAGGGTTCATTCATGGAAAAATTATAATTAACTAAATTTGTTACGAGTTACATCACTGATCACGAGTGCTAATAAGAGGTTTTTAATTTTTATATTGCATAACTTTTAGTTGGTGTCTTTCAATAATATCTACATTTTTTTATGTTAAAAGTCACATATTTCGGAGAGAAGGGGATTCAAGCCTCTCTATCTTTTTAATTTCATCACTTCAATAATATATGTTTGATGTCTGATGCTAGAGTTCTTTGTGACCAACTTTAAAAATTATTTGTGTTATTTTCTTACTTTTAACATGTTATTTGTCTCCATATTTTATAGAGCATCTAAATGCAGTAGGCCATAATCATTAATGATGTTGGTGGAGATATGTTCTCCACAATTTTAGGTGACAACATTATCATTTATGAATTAGTAGGATATCATTTGATAAAATTTCAAAGAGTTTTTTAAAATTATGTTGAGTAGGCTTTGTTCTTGTATTATTTTCAGGTTTTAGAAAATTCTTTAGTTTTTAAAGGGCTGCTGAAAATGGGCATTTTTTTTGGATAAGTTTTGTTCTTGTATTTCTAAAACATATGAAGAATAACATTATAGCTAGATATCATTCTTATAATTTATTTTTAGTTGTTTAATTATATGATGTGGTTTTCATTGAATGGAAAAATTGACATTAATCAGATAGAGGTGCTATACAAATATGCTAAGTTTCAGTTTCAATGTGGAACCTACTCCGGAGTAGCATACTTCTTATACCAATATGACACTTTTTGTACAAATAGTGACATGAGTTTGAGTGACTTGTGGGGGAAGCTTGCAGCAGAAATTATGATGCAAAATTGGGATATTTCTCTTGAAGATCTTAATCAGTTGAAATAAATTATTGATTCTAAGTTAAATAATTATGATCTCAAGTATTATTTCATTGCTTTTCTTACTAATGCGTGCTTGTGGATAAGTGAATTTTTTATCCCCCCTCAATCAATTGCAAAATCGCACATGGTTGATGCATTGGAGTATCTTTTATATTCTTCAATCATGAGAATGGAAAGAACAAGATCATAGATATATTTTTCCAAGAGAGGTTAGTAATTCTTTAATTCTTTCTGGTCAATTTATTTCTCAGTACTTATATTACTAGTCCTATAGTGGAGATTTCATCTCATGCATGGTATCATAGATGAAACTGGAAGCCTTTCTCATGATCACTTGATGATGTATGTTGATTACTTTCATTGATCCTATCAACCATGGAATTTCCAAATATATCTATCGTTATGATACTCTGCTCTTGGGAAGTTGATAAAAGTGTGCTAACAAATAAAACACCCATGCCAAGCTTGAAGCATATCTTCAAAGTATCCTAGAGTTTTATCCAACTATTGGCTATGCTTTGCTTGGGGTTATCCTTAACCACTCCATTGAATATACATTGGATCATGCCCTCCTTTCTTGATGGGGATCTTAGAACTCTAGGATGTTCCTCTTTTTTTGGAGTTGGATTTGGTCCAAGGCTATGTTATAGCGTTATGGTGAACTTCTAGTAGAGTAAGGATTTATTTTTTGGAACATAGAAGCATTGTGGGTGAGCTATATTTGAAAATAAAAATTGGATAGGAAGAGCTAAAACCTCCACTCACTTATCTTTCTCTAAGTGTGTAAGAACAACCTCTAGTGTCATTCCTTCTCGTGTATGAAGAAACTATAGTTTCATGAGAAACCAATTTGGTTGATTCTTCACATGCCATATATTCTTGGTTCTTCCTAGATCCTCATTTGAATATTGTTCTAGTTTCGTATGGGGTTATTAAAATCAAGTCCAACAAACAATCTAGTTTTTAGGAGGAGATTTGACTATCTTAACAATTCTTGTTTTAAAATTTCATTGGTAATTCTAGACTAGAATTTGTGTTTCATCTTGGTTGAAAAAATTGAATTTTGTTTATTGAAAAAATATGCCATTATTTACTATGGGTAAGCATACTAATTTGGTGTACACTATACATTACAGAAGTGTATATTTTTCTAAATGTTTGCATTTCATGACCATCATGTACCTGTATAAATTAATATGGAATGAACTTTGCTATTTTATAAATTGTTTGCTATTTCAATAATGCATTGGATTTGCCTTTTATTTATTTATTTTAGTGTCTGAATAATGTTTGCAGTGATATTATTGATTTATTATTATTTAATTTCATATGTTTCCCCTTTTAGGTATTTGAATGAGATCTAGACAAATGCACATCGTCTTCTTCATTATCTTGCTACTGCAGTGGTTTTTAATAAGAGGAAAAAAAATATGTTGAAGGAGCTAATTAAAGTTATCCAACAAGAGCAATATACTTATAGAGATCCCATCACAAAAATGTTGGAATGTTTGTATGTAAACTATAATTTTGAAGGGGCTCAAATGAAACTCTTGGAGTGTGAAAAAGTATCTGTCCTCTAATTGGAATCTAACATCAACAAATTTGTCTGGAAATTTTTATGTTTATGATTTTTCCATATTCACTAGAATATTTCTACGTTAAAGATTTGTTCATATTTGATGACCTTTATCACTATGCAATAATCTAGTGACTAAGAATACCTTTAAACAACACTCATATTCAGTCTTCGAACATTCATGAGTTTGATTCCATGGTTGCTTCTATAGGTTCATGAATAACATAGGTTTTCAAACAAGATGTCAATAAACAAAGGATTCTCAGAAATGATTTATTTCTATTTGATGACAAATAGATATGATGGTTACTGTTGGCCACTTTTCCTAACTCGCATGACCCGGGCTCTACACAGCCTGTCAACCCAACAAACACTTGAGATATTGGCATAACAAAGAAAGCCTTGTTAGAAATGCCCACAGAGCAGGCACAGTTTCACCTGAGATATCTCTTCGATGGGAAATCGCTGAAACCATTTTTCCACGATTGTTGAGGGATTATAGTCCCTTGGCGTGTGGAAAAAGTGCAAAACGAAGGAAACGAGATAGCTGGATGGTGGATTCATCGTTGTACAATTGAGCACAACTATATGTCAGTGTGCGCAAACTAACCTTGTTCTCAACCTCACAACTGGTGCAACTTGTGTGGCGCAACTGACTCGTACTAATAGACCATTTGCGACTTTCATTGTGACTTAAGACATTACGCAGAGACCGATATATGAATATATCATAATGATGCTTTATCAAACATTAATATATTGATTACAGTATAACATCATGCATTTAATCAACATTTCATCATCATACAGTACGCAAATAACATCCTTTCACATAAACATTCACAACATTAATCACCCATTCAACACAAGGGATAACGTGGAAACCCATCTACAAAAAACCACCAAGGTGCTCTTCATCTGGAATCAGAAAAGGATATAGCACCTTACAATATGTAGGATGTAGACTGATTTTATGATATTTCTTTATGACTCAGACTTCTACTTTGCATGCTCTTTGGTTTGTTATTCTACCCTACTTCTAATCCTAGCAGTCTGCACACATAGCAGCCATATTTGCGGCTCAACAGCCTCCTATCGCTACGAGACTCTTCCTGAGTCATCTATTCTTCTAATCTATACAAATTTACACCAAACAACGTCGTTCTCTATGGGCCGCCAATTGAACATCCAAACAATAACTATTAATCACCAACCCTTATACAGAACAAGTTCTCCCTATTTATAACTTCTTTCAGACCAGGAAGGGTCAACTACACATTGCTTAATACTTACAGGTCATGATCAACCATCAAAACTAGTTATAGGCTATCAAGGTCTGACACAAGGAAGTATCGGCCTGACTTACAATTATTCCCTCGCACGTGTGTTGCCGCAAGCTTACGCCGCCTTCACCGGCCACAATATGCACCAGTCATATTCTGATCATTATCACCTACGCCCATGATCTGCACCTATTGTATTCTGGTTGTTATCACGTACATGTCTATGCACTCACCTTTCCTTTTTTGTATGCATCTCCATTCACCTGTGTTGGTCCTTTGCTTCCTTTATGACTTTCCTTTGCATGCAACGCACCTTCTTTTGCTTGCGCGTGAACTTCTTTCTTGTGCTCCTTTTCTATGCCAATAGGCCCCCAACACTCACATGTGACTCGTCTCAAGCAATGAAGTAATGGACGCAGTAGGTGGCGCAACATGCATGACCGTTTCTTTGAATTTATTTTTTCTCTCGCACCCCTTTCTCCTGCTTCCTCTCTTGCATGTCTTTTTACTTATGTTTTTTTTTGGGTGGTGTTTCCTGCACCGTGGAATCATCCAATATTTAGAAAATCTTGAAGTACACAACTTCTTCATTGACATTATTTTAAGAATATACTTCTAGAGATTTTTTTCAGCTTACTGTAGCTTGTCTTTCTGCTCATCCCAAGCCACTGAGAAAAAAGGTATATCTCTGCAAAACTGATCTTGTTGTAAAATTTTATTTCCTTGCACAATTTCAAGTTGTTGGCGCCGCCTCAAGCTATGCAAGAGGACGAACCTTGCCCTAGAATGTCTTCACCATATGTTGAACCTTAGCAACTTCCTCTGCAACTTCTTCTGCTAGTGCGTTCAACTGCTCAACACAGTCAAAACAGACATGTTCCAACAGTCCTGCCTTGATCGATTGTACTATGCTATGAAGTTTTTGTTGCATAGGATGAATAAAGTATGCTAGCCGCTTGACTTCCAACTGATGTGTCTCTACCTCAGCTTCCCTATCTTGTTCACATCTATGAATGGTCTACACTTCTTACTGCAGTCTCTTGATCTCTACATTTTTGGTGACCTTCTACGGGAGGGGCAGCTTCCTGATTTCCACCTTTGCAGTGCTGATTTTTTCATCTTCCTCTCACGCACTCTACCTGATGTTCTATGTTGTTTCATCTTCGAGCAGCACTTCCCAAATGGCCGTGACAACATCTATGGCCTTTCTGTAGAGCTCTTTCCCTTCTCTAATTTTCTTAGCAGCTTCAAGACGCTACTCTTCTTCCTTCCTTAAGCACCTCTGGGGGTGTGCTTGGAAACTGCCTAGCTTGCAGCCCTGCCACTTGCTCAAAGATCCTACATGATCTTTGTGAGCCTAGTTACTTTAACCAAGGAGTACTCATCTTCCTTTCTTTCCTCTAGTAGGAATGCTATAATGGAATTCCTGATAGAGTCCTCTAATGTGATGCGGCGTTGTTCACACACTAGTATTTCCTATTCTTTTTCCGTAAGAAGGGTGATACGCCCCTGAAGTTCTTTCTCTTTCTCCTTCAATATTTCCTTGTGCAACTTTTCCTTTCTTTGCTATTTTGTTTCCTGATAAGCAACAACATTTTCCCTTAGCCAAATTTCGGATGCGGCTGCCTGTTGGATTTCATATACTTCATTCAAGGATAGCTTGGAGAAGTCTATCTACATACTTTTTTCATCACGACCTGCACTTGTCTCTTCTTCTACCTCTAGTCCCTGCCTCTGAATCACCACTTTGATTGGCGGCACTAACTCTAGTGTAACTAGTGAAATATTGGGATCAACAACATATGTCTCAGCCTCCACAGTGTCTTTGACATCGTGGATGGCCTCTATCAACTTATTGAGATGGATTTCAACTTGGGTAGCAATGTTTAATTTCTACGTCATCAGACTAGTGAGGTTGTCTTGTGTGACCTTAGAAACAACATTGGTAAGTTCATGCACATCGTCTTCAGTCAATGTGTTCATGTTCATTGTTCTGTCAGCTTTCTCCTTCTTGCAGGATGATTGAACATTTTCTTGTCGTGCGTGCATCTGTGTCTGTGCATGCTCTTGACTTGGCAAGCTCTATGATACATGATGGTCTGAGCCATCATTATCATCATCGTCCTCATTGTTTTCTTGCGACTGCTCGTCTTGATTTTTCTTTCCTTCATGATCTTCGCCCTGAACTTGGTGAATCGGTGGCTCCTCTACATCTTTCTCTTCAGGCAGGGGATCTACTAGTGGGTCATGCCATTCCTCCAACCAAAGGTTGACAATTTCATCGACATCCTTATTTTTCACCATGAAGTCCACATGGTGCACTTGTTTTATTAGGTCCCTTGTTGGCTTGAGGATCATAATATGTGCTTCATCTTGAAACTTGATAAATGTTGTGTACATGTGCACTATCGCAGCATGGATTCTATGGGATCGGCAGACACCATCATACAACACCTATGCTTGTAAAAATAATGCAATGTTTTTATCCTTCTACCAATTGTTGTCCACCATTTATTCCCACAAATTCTGGTACCTTGCACCAAGGAAAGGTAGTGGTGCATCCATCTGTACATATTCCGACGGGTTACCCCACACAGTGAATGAAATTAAAATCAGCATAAAGGAATAGTGGAATTTTTAGGTGTCCTTGTGCTGGGCCTACATCATGTCATCTATGAGTTCATTCAATAGGTACCATGACCAATTGAATACTCCCCCTAATGCACATAAATCTGCAAGTTCCACCACCACTGCCGAACATTGATTGGGTGTCATCTTGTGAATCAACTTTCAAGATAATATATTTGGAGAGACACTCACACTTCTTTCCTGGATGGGGCCAATCAAGAAGCCTGGACCCGCTCACTAAAGGTTATACTTCTTCTTGATATGGTTATTGTCTTGCTTGGAAAAGTATGGTGCATGATTGTTTCCTTCATTTGAGAGACCAGTGATCCTTGAAATTAACTTGGCATTGACTGGATATAGATGATCCAACCATAGGCACCCTTTGTGAAATCATACTAGTAACTTCTTCACGTAATTGCTAATGTGTACGCTATGGCCTAAGTGAGGCATAAACAACATGTTTTTCATACCTGCATGGGCAAGTCCCTCGACCCACTCCATTGGCTTGAGCACTTGGGCGTCACTTGTGGTAGACTGGTCCACAATCATGTAGTCTATTATCTACAATCATTCATGTTGTTGAGTGTCAAAGTCCTGGAACCTCAACCTAGTCAACTCACGCAGGATATCATGTAGGAAGGGGACGCCATTAGGATTCGCGGTGCTACCAGAGTAGTGACCACCTTCTTTGGGATAGCCCTCTCCTATGTATTAGTTCTCCTTGGCCAAATGTAGTGTGGGAAATTTGGATCAACTTGATCTGCTTCCAGCCCTCTTCATGGTAGTGATTCTTCCTCCATGACATCCTCTGCTTCTTTGCCAATAGGTGCCTTTCCTCACTCGTTTGCAGCAGCCATAGCCTTGCATTTTCTCTGTTGTGGTGGTGGTGGTTCGGATGCCACTCCTGGCTGCTTCTCGCTACAATACCTCAGCTCTCTGATATGTGCCATAGCTGCTTGTGGTGGTCTCGGAGAAACTGGTGCTCTCTAAGCTGGGTTAGGCATAGCATGTGAACCAGGGGTTGGAATGGTAGCATGACCAGCCCTAGGACCCATTTGTTTGCATGTTCTGGACATGGGATCAATTTATGGTTGCTACTTCTATTGTTGTACCTCAGCCGACCATATTTATTCTTCCTCTTTGATGGGGAAACCAGAGATAGTAGTTGCATCTGATACCTTACTCTCACTAGGGATGTTAATTACCATGGACATTGGCTTATTTGAACAAGGATGGTAGGGTTTAGATCTCTAATCATGCGACTCTGGTTCTCTCAGGTCTCATTGTGCATAAGAGAATGCTTGATCAGGAGGACGAGTATTTATACAGCCCTCTGCATCATGCAATCATCATTTGACGGGAGTTCGATGTCTGATCAATCTCTTTGGTGGCTTCTACTGCCACATTCTTCATTAACTTCTAGAACTCGCTTTATGGGTTGTACCTATCATCCTAGTTATGGAAGTTATGTCGAGGACGTGTGATGGGATAAAAAAGAACACCGCTCTACTCCTCGTACTTCATCGAATTAATGTCACTTAGCTATCACATATGCCATAATATTTGCCAGAGATTCACATCTTAATGTTAGCCATCCTATCATTTCCACTTTTTGAATCCTTTTATCGCTTTTTGCTTTGTCCCATGTGTGAACGAATTTTTTCTTTGTTCCCTCTTCCCCCACAAGTGACATCTTTTACACATATTCCTTCTTCTACGTACATTTACTTGTCTATGCAACTTCCTTTTATATATTCCATGTGCTTTCTTTTCCTTGGTTGTGCTAACATGGTGGATTGATTCTTACGCGATTCTCCATTTTGTCTTATTTCCTACATGCTTCTATGTTGGTTCTATCGCATCCTTGCGACAGAATAGGTTATGTCCTTTGGCCTCCCATCTCTTTTTCTTTTTATTCTAACTCGGGATGTTATGGGTGGTGTAGTATAGCTTTAGGCAATTTATGTTCACCATACCCGTGACATAGGCACCTTCTAACTTCTGTAGTTTTACTACGGCCGTATCATTAATGTGTGCAGCCCTATATGGATCTAGCCAATGTGTCTTCAACTTTCTCGGGTGCTTGAAAAATTTGCTATCATTTAGTAAGGAAAGTCCTTCTTCTTCTAATGTCCTAACCATGATATGTCGACCATGCCATGCCTTTTGTTGATGCTTACTAATATGTTGACCATTCCATGCAACCTCCAGTGGGTTCTCAACGAATATATGGTCCTCAACCATCTAAAGCACAACATTAATTGTAGGGCGCTCATCAGCAAATTAAAATGTATCCACAAACTACTCCATAGAGGTATATCAGGTTTTGGGTGTGATTTCCAATGTGTGTATTAAATGATGGACCCACTCCTGTGATAGATATTCTGCAAATACTGTGTGACAATGGTTAATATGTGCAACTGGGTTCATCTTTCCTGAATACTTGGGCCTTGCAAAAGTGGCCTCTTCTCCAAACCTGAGTTCCATCAACCTTCTACACTTTGGCCAATCTGTTATAGACTTCTTATGTGCACCCCAACATCTAGCAGGAATAGATTTTAGTGCATGATTGAGCGCGGACAAGCACTGTGATTCTATTACAAGTTCTTGAAATCTATTTAAGAAAGTTGCAAGGTTGGATAAAACCTCATAGGTGGGTAGCTCGCGTGGCTACTTCTCCACTTGTCGCACAGAACTTATAAATCTTACACACCTTGTCATAGAGACTTCATGTAATCTATTTTTCCAGCCCTCTAAAGCCTCTCTTGATTCGGATGTGCAGGAACTAGCACTTTTCCAACTCAGGTTTCCGTTTGTTGTCGGATTGATATAATCTTCTTGCATGGATGTGACATTGTAGATATATTCAATATAGTCACCCTGTCCATTATTATAGATAAGATCGACATATCTTTGTCTCTGTAATGGATCAATGGGTGATACTACCCTCATTTCCTCATCTTCGAATGAAAGAATCCTTTTCTTGAAAGTTATGATGGTCTAATTGTCTATGGCACAATATAATTCCAACGGAGTAGGGTATGGGTTCATGTCATCAACAATGTTAATGACTTCAAATTCTACAAATATGCACAACCCTTCGACATTCACAAAGACATTGCTCAATCGGCCAATGGGTAGGTCCTTCGCCTGATTGGAAATTCACAACTGGATGGGAGACCAATCTAAGTGTGACTTTCCCATACTTTCCCAAGTTTGTCGCATCAAAATAATGACATCTAAGCCTAGATACAAGATGATATAATTCATGTCATAGTCACCTATCTGCGCAGTCATCCTTAACTCGTGACCAGTTTTAAATTTGTTCTGTACTTGGTTAACTTTCTTTTCAAATCGTGCCTCTATGGGTATCTCTTCTATCATTTCTTGTAGTTCTGCAATAGCATCTTTATCTTGCATTAGCGTCAAACAACTTGATAGAAAGGATTTTAGCTTACTAAAATTTGGTGGAACCTTCTTCTGGAATATGCGTTGAAAGTTTTTAGGCATTTCCTTGACTTCTACAGATGTTGATGCTACTTCTAGGTCTATGAATTTTGATTACACGTCCAAGAATACTTCCTTCTACTTCTGGACATATAGTGGCTCCCTTTTCTACACTGTTGGCCTCACTTGTGGCTGTCATTAGAGCAAATTTGAGGTCTAAAATGGGCCTCCTAATGAAAATGATAAAATAATAGTTAAAATAATAAAATAATAGTTATTAATTTTGGAGGAAGAATGAAAAAACTACTTTTTTTGTTCGTATTTTCGACATATCTCCCTGTGTTTTTACTTGAATTCTAAGCGGGAGATCTTGTTGGATGTGGAATTTAATTCCACATCCAATGAGTACCCACATTGCATACTTTTGACACACCTTGCTACCCCAAAAATAAGAAATGCCTGAAAAAATGTGATGATGACATCATCATCATGTTTTTCAGGTATTTCTTATTTTTGGGGTATTGAGGTCCATCAAAAGTATGTAGTGTGGGTACGCATTGGATGCAGAATTAAATTCCACAACCAATGAGCTCTCCCGCCAGAAATTTGAGTAAAAACACAGGGAGATATGTCGAAAATACGAAGAAAAAAAAGTAGTTTTCTTTTATGACAACTATGTCAATTCAACCATTATGGTTGACTCATTTTATTGAAATTCTATTGGTTCTTGAATTCCAACTCACAAAATTTATTGTTGGCACATTTTATTATGAGGCCCATTTTAGACCCCAAATATCCTCTAATGGGTTTTTCTTGCAGTTCCTCTTGATCTGCTCTAGTCGTCGTACCTCCTCGTGTTACGACAACAATGTTCAAGTCTCGTGGTTCAGCCGCAATCATCTAAACATTCACATTGGGATTTGGGTTCATCTTCTACACAGTGTTAGGTCCTTGAATGGTCCTTGCTTTCTATTTTGTGATCAGCTGAAGACATTGTTCGACATTGTGGTCATATCCCTTATAGTATGAACATGTCTTCGTAGGCTCTAAACAATCTCTAGCATAGTGACCTGGTTTTCCACAATTATAGCACGTAACTTAACCTCTTCCTCTACCAAACTCTCCTCCTCCACCTCTTCCTCTGAATTTTCCTCCACCCCTTCCTTGTTGGTGTGGTTGTTGTGGTGGGTATTGGTTCTGCTGGTAGTGTGGATGATAGGGGTTTTGTTGCACCTGTTGCATGTACAGCCGCTAAGGCATGTACTATAATTTCTACTGATTGGATGGAAACTACACAGGCCAATATGAGGCTTGCTCTTGTTCATTTTGATTGAACCCTTCATTTTTCATTAAGTAGGTTTCAACAGTATTTTCTTTCAAGAGCTGATATGCTTTATAATATTTCTCATCATGTCCTACTGATTTACAAAATTTATAGAAGAGGCTTACAAGAGTACTTACAATTTTTTGCAAGTATAAACATTCTTTGTCATGATGGCCTCTTGACTAGCATGTGCGACACCATGGTATCCCATGGCCATTTAATGGGTTGGGTGCACCTGATGCGACGTAGTTCATGAAGGTCAGATAGATATCCTTAGTGTGTCCATTCGTTCTACATTTTGTTCACCACAAATCTTCTTGTGCTTCCTTACTCTTCTTGATTTCTTGAAGTTGTATCATTAGATTGGCCAGCTAAAACTGAATCTGTACCATCCTTGTAGCACCGTCACCAATGGACAAGGCATCTAACTTCATTTCCAGTTCTAGTGCTTATGTCTGTGATTCAATCTTCTGCAGCATTAATGACCCTCGGATGTGTGGTAACAACATATCAATAAACCACTCTTTATGCTTTTCATCTGACATTTGGAATCTTACCTTGGCCATCAATGTTTTAAACTGTTGGTAAAAATCCCATAGCATTTTTGTTGGTTCTTGTTTGATTTCTTTGATCTTGATAATACACTGCGACTCTGATTTAGGTTTTTTGAGCTCAAAGATCATTGCGGCTCAAATCTATTCAAGGTTATTCTACAATGTTACAATTGATGTGGCACAAAACTTCATGAACCGATACATTGCACAACCCCTCGAGGTCGTGATCATTTGTGCCTTCTTTAGGTCTAGATTACAGACTAAACGCACCATCCAAATAGCTTGACAAAGGTACCAATGCTGCTTTGGGTCTTCTATTCCATTTACACTAACTGTGGGTAACCAGATATTCATCGCAGCCATCGAGTTGGTCTCATGGTTTTCTAGGACAGGCTTTACAAGGGGGTACCTTCTTGCATACTAGTCGCCAAGATAGCACTATCTGTATTAGCAATCCTTTCTGGGGATGAAGCTCTATATCTTACCTCTGGTGATAGCGTTGGTGTTATGTAGTTGTTTCCTGACCTTGACGTCTCCACAGAATCCCTAGAATATTCTAGTCCTTCCGAAATCGGGTTGCAGTCCTCCTCTTCATTGCAATACTCTTCGTCTTCGTACGATCAAAGTTCATGTTTTCTCTCCTCCAATAGACTAGGATTCTGTCATCCCTTTTTAGTTTTCCTTCTCTTTCCTGATCTAAATATTCTTCCACTCCTTAGGATTCCAGCTTCTATTTCAGGTCATGTTCTTCTAGGGAACATTTCAACTCACCCTTTTCCATCTTCGCGATAGATCATCTGTGACATAGCCTCCTTCTTAGGCAGGAAACTCAACTACTCAGCGGCAAAATAACATTCTCATAGGTAAGAATTTTTATCCACGTACTGATACATAATAAGTATCTTTGGGGTCACTAGTTATCTCATGAAAAAATTGATCACTCAACTCGACAGTCTCTCTTCTCTAGAAGTTTGTTTGCAGAACATCTCATGACTATCATAATATATATATTCATCTATCTAGTTTTCTCTGCCCAACCGCATTTCTACTCTCTCCTATTGCACGAATGCTAGCATTTTAGGGTCCAACCAATCTTCTATCTCGTTCTTTGTCGGGTGTCATAACATTTCCCTCGTTTTTATCAATAGGTCCCATCAGTGGAACCATTTTTTGGCCACTTTTCCTAACTCACGCAACCTAGGTTCTGCACAACTTGTCAACCCAACAAAAACCCAAGATACCGGCCTGACAGAGCAAGCGCTGTCAAAAATTCCTACAGAGTAGGAGCATTCTCATCAAAGATATGTCTTCTATGGGTAACCGTCAAAACCATGTTTTTGTGATTGTCGAGGGATTATAGTCCCTTGGCACGTGACCAAAGCACTCAATGAAGGCAACGAGATGGCTAGACGATGGAGTCAGCCTTGTACGACTAAGCACAACTATATGTCGGCACACACAACCTAACCTTATTCTCAACCTCACAACTAACGTAACTTATGCGGCGTAACTGACTCGTACTAATAGATGGTCTGCGGCTTTCGTTGTGACTTAAGACATTACACACAGGCCGATACATGCATATATCCCAATGACGAATTCTCAAACATTAATCTACTGATTACAATATAACATAATGCATTTAATCAACATTTCATCATCATACCGTAAGAAAATAGCAACCATTCACATAAACATTCACAGCATTAATCACCCATTCAACACAAGGGACAACATGGAAACCCATGTGCGAAAAACCACCAAGGTGCTCTTCATCTGGCATCAGAAAAGGATATAGCACCTTGCATTCTACAAGATGTAGAATAATATTATGATATGTCTTTATGATTCAGAATTTTGGTTCTCATGCTCTCTTATTTGTTATTCTACCCTACTTTTACTCCTAGTGGTGTGTGCACACAGTAGCCAGATCTATCGCTCAACAGCCTCCTATTTCTATGAGACTCTTCTCGAGTCTTCTATTCTCTACAAAGTTACAGAAAATGGCATCGTTCGCTATGGACCGCCAATTGAAAAATCAAACAATAACTATTAATCACCAACCCTTATACAAAACGGGTTCTCCCTATTTATAACCTCTTTCAGACCATGCAGGGTTGACTACACACTACTTAACAATTACAGGTCATGATCAGCCATCAAAACTGGTTATAGGATATCAGGGTCTAACAGAAGGCACTATCAGCCTGACTTACAATTATTCCCTCGCATGTGTGTTTCTGCAGGCTTACGCTGCCTTAACCGACCATGATATGGACTTGTCATATTTCGGTCGTTATCACCTACTCCGACAATCTGCACCTATCATCTTCCGGTCGTTATGACCTACACACCTATGTGCTCACCTTTCCTTTGTTGTGTGCATCTCCAGTGAACCTGCACTATTCCTTTGCTTCCTTCATGACCTTCCTTTGCACGCAGCATGCCTTCTTTTGCTTGCACATGAACTTCTTCCTTGTGGGCCTTTTCCAGGACAACAGTTACCTTTAGTGAGATACTAGCAATATTCACATAATCTTTGTTTCTTGGAATGATATGCTGCTCAGTTCTATAACACATATTTGATGATTCTGCATATTTTCTGTTGTTAAACTACACCCAAAACTATGGCCTAGATCCACATTAATAGCTCAACACTCAAATTTACATATGTTTGTGTGTGGATCATGTATTCTTACTATTGTCACAGGTGGAAAAATTCCATTTTAACCCAATGGTGTTCAATAGGCTCAACAATGCAGCAAGAACCCTACTAAAAGGTGGAGAGATCCATGCTTAACATATCATAAAAACTATTAGTAGGAAGATTTTTTCATTTCATAGCATTAATCAGGACACCTACATCAATGAAAATAGGGCATAGAGCAGCTCAATCAAAAGAAAAACCTTGCTATCATGAGTCAAGAAATTTCCTTTGTAACCTCCATGCAAAATTGGTAGTAACAAAACATCAACCAACTTCTTATGAAAGAGCTTATTCAAGCCCTACCCACCTATTCTAAGTAGGAAAAATTAAAATCCTAAGTGAATTCATACAACCAATGAATACACCTTATCCTTTGATCCAGGCTATGACACCTTAGAACCCTTTGTCTTTGGTGACAAACTAAGACAAGACAATAACAAACACAAACTGAATATATACAATCATCTTTATAGAAATCAAGATAAAGACGTGCATGAGATCTTGAAAATATTTCTTAGGATGGAGGTGCCTTTCACAAGCCCGTATAGGGTTGAATCCTGAAAATAAACTACATCTTAAAATACTCATAAGTGTCCCTAAAAATGGAAAACTATGTTGTTTTGGACCTACAATCAAGCCTTCTTCATATTGTCCCAAATATGAAACAAACTTTAAAGGAAGTGACTGAAAAGTATTTCCCAAATATACCCTAGGAGAGGGAAGAATAGGATGCTCCTAATCTGTATTAAAAATCTCTTCATGTGCTTCATATATGCAATTCAAGCATGCTTGAATGGATGGAAAACCACAAGGATTTCTTCTTAGACATGTTCTTCAAATTTTGTTTGAAATATTGTTGGTCTTCAACATGGTTCTCTTTTGTAAGACATATCATAATGATCCTGTAAGAGGTCCTCCTGCGGAATTGGAACCTTAATGTTGTCCCTTATTTCTCTAGATTGTGTCTAGGTTGACTTCTAATATGCCTTCATGAGTGAATTTATGACTATTCACAGACCCTAGAGAAATGCTCTCTGAAGTTAATTTCCACCAGCACAGAGACTCAACCGATCTCTTCCTTTTATCACTATCTTTTCACTATGAAATAAACCAGTGGCTAGGAATACCCTGGAACAACACTAGGATCTCGCCTTTGAGCATGCATGAAATAATACAATGGCTTATAATACCCTTAAACAACATTCAAATTTAGCCTTTAAACATGTATGAGTTTGATATCAAGGATACTACTAAAGGTTTCTGTTGGAAAATTTATAAATTTGTGGGTTATTAAATCCCATTCAAATTACAACTTGGTGATGATCCCTCGATCAATCCCACCTATAGATGCAACAATAGCATGGG
This sequence comes from Pseudotsuga menziesii, assembly GCA_001517045.1. Classification (NCBI taxonomy): domain Eukaryota; kingdom Viridiplantae; phylum Streptophyta; class Pinopsida; order Pinales; family Pinaceae; genus Pseudotsuga; species Pseudotsuga menziesii. The sequence goes on from LPNX010302606.1 coordinate 45,814, forward strand.
ATTCCAATTCCTATTTACAATTTGTTGAGTTGCTTTTTCAATTATTTGATATGCAAAGTGACCAACCCCCAACAAGACCAGGAACAATATTTTTAGTCTCATATTGTTTAGCCATCTCCTCATACCTACCTAATAATGCATCACACTGGCTGCGTTAGATGAAATATTCCTTACATCCTGAATGAAGTGTTGCATGGATTCTTCTAAGCTTTTTATTTTGTGTCACCTATCGTAGAAATTCCTTAAGATTGTAGGGCTCAGATGGACTAACCCCCGGTTGTTGACTAAGATATGTTTTCAAACAAGATTTTAATAACCAAAGGATGTTCAGAAATTATTTATTTCTATTTGATGACCCACATATTTGATGGTTACTTCTTGTGAGCTACTAGCAATATTCACAGAATCTTTTCTTCTTGGCACAATATGCTTCTCAAATTTGATGGTTACTTATTGTGAGCTACTAGAAATATTCACATAATATTTGTTTCTTCGAACAATATGTTGCTCGATAATAATCCAGATTTAACGATGAAGCCTCTTTTCTACTACTAAAATATGCCCATAACTTTAGCCTAGATCCACAGGTTTATCCCAGCATTCAGATTTATATATGTTTGTGTGCCCAGCATGTACATTTACAGCCGTCACAGTTGGAGAAATGTTATTTTAATCCAAGGATATTCCACAAACCCAAAAATTCAACAAGACCCTGCTAAAATGTGGGCAGATCCATACTTTACATATCAGAACTGTTGTCAATAGACACAGTTTTTCATTTTCTGGCCTCAATATGAAACAAAAATCCTACATCAATGAAAACAGGGCACATAAAAGCCCCATCAAGAACAAAACCTCACCATCATAAGTCAAGAAATTCTTTGTCACTCCCTTGAAAAATGAGGAGTAACCCTGGTAAGCATCATCGAGTTAATAACTTAATACCTGTTGGTAGGACACCCCCTCTTGTGTTGTTGAACTTTAATACAGAATATCCGATACAATTATTTCTTTAGTATCATTCATTAATTGTAACACCCCAATTTTGACCTCGTTTTCATTAAAAATTTATATGATGTATATATTGTAATTAATCATGGTGTGGAGCTAAAGGAAAAATCCCCACCATCGATTTAACGTTGTATGTTCCGACGATTAAAATCATTGCCGATGGTATATTGTGCTATCTGACACATTATAATTTTTGGCATCATGTAAATATGCATTTTAATTAAAATACCCACAACCAGCTATGTATATGTAACATTAAAAGAGATGGGGGCATGATTTCCTAAGGATAAGGAAGGGGGAATATTTAAACTTTGGGGGAAATGGGGAAAAGACAAATGTCAATGGGAGAACCCATCAAGCAGTCAACTACCTTTCTTGTCTCATTCATCCAATCATTTAATTCTACCAAAACTTGGTTGAAGTAGTTATTACATGGGGATGGGAAGAGTATGGGAAGCAAATTCGAATTGGGAGAAAACCCATTTTTGGGGGAAAGCGTTTTTTACTTTTGGGCCAGGAAAACACCCAAAATGCATGTCCATTTGGTCATACACCCACGTTTTCCATTTTTCCTCTCCGTTCTTCTTCACATGGGATTCCTTCATGTAGTTGAAGCTTCTTGTGTGTTCATCCTTCACATTGGGAGTCATTTTCCTCCTTTTTTCATGCCCAAAATTTTGTTTTGGTATTGTTTAGTAAGTGGGAAAGAAAGATTTATGTTTTCCTATGTTTTCATGGATTCTCCAATGGATGGGAACCTTTTTTACCTTGTTGAGTGTCCAAGAAGCTAGATTCACATTTTGGGGTTTATAGCAGTCGTTTTTTCTCTAGTATTGCCATAGTTTCCTTCAGAAATTAGAAATACAATTTTGGTTTTGTAGAGGTCGATTTTGGCTCTATGTTGTCTTTAAACGATTGTTCAGATCATATTTCTCTCCTTGTTGTTTTTCTCCATCTGTAAATCCATAATTGAGTTTCCCAACATTCTTCAAAGGACCAACAATTGGTATTTTGTTGTATGTGCACCCTTTCCTTGGTTTGATTTGTTATTCTCTTTGATTTGGTATGAATCTGGTTAGGAGTGGAAAAGGTAAACTGCTTGATAAATCTAGTGCATGAGGGATATTCAGGGCTGATTATTCCTTACTGTACATCCTAAATAGCACTTGAAGGGAATGCCTAGCCTGAGGGACTGTATAGTAGAAAAGGGGACGATTCCTTGTGTTGGGTGTGTATGTGTTGGGAAAGCCAAGTTAGATCTTGTGCAGGTATCCATAGCTCTATGGTTGATCTCACTAGCTTAGAAACCAATACTTTCCATCTCTTTGGCATCCTGATAAACCCAAACATAGCTTTGGATCAGTTGATTTTTAACATATCTTTGGCTATGTGTGAGTCTTCTAGTGTTCCTTACTCCTTGTGGAAATCATGCCCATCTCGGGAGTGGTGACGTTGCTAAGAGATCGAGGAGCACACTGGCCTATGGTTGGGTGGAACGTTGCAATGACATAGCTGGTTGTAGGACGATCTTCTTCATAAGATAAGTATTCTTGTGTTTAAATCTCTGCATTTACATTTGATAATGAATTACAATGAAAAACTAAATCAATGGAATGGATTTTCTTCCGCTGTGTGTTAAACATTTATGCATCTGTGCATGTTATTACTTTAATGCATTTCATTTTATGTTCATGATGCTAGTTTCCCAGGTAGATAGTATTACGGTAGCATCGTCTTTGTCGGTCGGAGGGTTTGGGACATGACATTAATGCTCTATTCAACCTTTTGAACATGGTTCTAGCTTATGCAATGTTATTGTTATGCTATACCAAGGGCCCACATGAATTTGAATCTTGTTGTTGATCATGCATAAATCACACATAAAAGAGTACTTGTTGAGAATAGATGCATTGAGGAATCTCTTTGTTCACAAGATTCAGCTATTGGGATTCTTCAGAGTGTATGGCACTATATTAGCTAACTTTGTGGATGATTCAACTATATAAAGTTTAAATTGAAAACATGTCTATGTGCTTTTTGTCAAAATCTAGTATTGTGAGCTTATTCATGTTTCTTTGTCTATAAAAGAAGCGTCCATTGTTTTTAATTTGTAAGAACTATGATGATTCCCCTTCCTCCCCCACCCTATATGGGACAACAGAAATGTATTTTGTGACATGGTGGGATGCAACTAGCAGTCCTTCCAACCAAGATAGAACTAATTGTATCTTTAATTTTTATTTTACTTGTTCTTCTTCATACATGGAATAACACTTTTTTCAACTAAATGCAGTGTCTATACATGGAACTTATTTGAAGAATATAGATTCAATAAAGAAGAATGGTCACAAGCACATGAAAAGGATATAATAATTGAGCTCACGGGAATCTATGAACCAAGAAAAAACTCACAAATAGATCTCACAAGAAATTTACTCGGAATTGAAATGAAACAGTGCAAAAAATGGGTTGCAGCTATACAATGATTTCATTAATAAAAAAGTAAATAGATAATTATTACAATGCAATGCACTAGTATTAATAACCATACAAATCAAATACATGTGAGGAAATTTGAATTAATTGAGTCAATCTAACTGCATGGATAACTGGACATGTCTAAATCATTATCATAGCTTAGCTAGTTACCTTCAGTTGTCTAAATCAGTGGCTCAATCAGTTAGAATCAGTCAAACTAGTCTAACTAATGTGGTAGGTGAGGAAATGTGACTTCCAACATGTAGTTAATAAATGAATGGTGCTAATTGAATATAACTCGATGTAACTAAATGTAACTGACTCCTACCTAGGATTGACTAGTCACCAACTGAACTCAACTGAAAGAGGTTGGTGACGGTACTCCTAGTGGCTCCTAAATTGTAGGGATTTTCTTAGGAAGCACCTAAACTGATGCATTCAAGTGTAGTTAGTGGAATTTAGCATCAATTAGTGTTCCCCACACTCTAGTAACTGGTACATGTGGCCCAATTAGGCCATGTGGACGCAATGGTACTAGTGACTCAATAATGGCTGAAAACACTCATAATTTAGGCACAATTGACCAATTTGGACAAGGGAGGATTACAATCCTAACACCCCCCCTGAATGCTAACTTGGAAAATTTATGGGCCCTAGTAACTAAGACCATAGGCCACCCATTACATATGAAATGAAAAAGTAACTGCTTAATGCAAACAAGAAAACAAGGAAAAACCTCATGGGAAAAATACCCCCCCTCAGTAGTTAAAATCAGGATTCAAGCTAAAAAAACTTGAGAAATGTTGCTTCAACCTTCATCTTTGTGGTGTAGTGAAGCAACATTCTTGTTCTTCTATGCACAGATATTCTGGGGCTTGGCTTGTAGACTTCTCCATCTTATCCCAAAACGATGATTGAAGGAAGGAGGAATGTAATCTTAGTCTCTTTTTGAAGGAAGAGAGGCATGATCCACTTTGTTATTCTAAGAGAAGTGTAGTTGATCAGAACTTGTCATGTAACATATCATAGGTATTTTGTTGCATCTCTTTGAAGGAAGTGAGGATTTCTTGACATAGAGCAAGTTTCTCTTTTTGAAATTGATTTCTTGTCCTCTTTATGTCAGATGCATTTCCAGTCATCTTCCCAACTTTATCAATAACCTTTTGTGCCTATTTAGACTTAGGATTAGGACTAGGGACTGGATTTGGATCTAAAATACTAGTGGAAACTTCATCATATGCAAAAGGAATAGATAGAATATTTTTACCTCCCCTTTCAAGTGAGAGCTGAGAGTGAACTAGATCTGAAAATGGAATAAAGTGTGAGAATTCATATGCCTCGGAGGCATGATTTGCAGCACCCTTCTCTATGATGTTCCTAGTAGATATATATGTGATCTCCGCTAAGTCAGGACCAAATATCACTCCCTTTGGAGGGTTAGTGGGGCACATAAATTACATCATTGAACTTTCCATGTTCAATCTTGATAGAACCCTTCCCTTGATCTCGAATTTGATTGTCATCACCCATTTGAATACTCGAAACATCAGTATATTGTAATGAATAAAATGATTCTCTGAATGCATCCATATGATTGGAAGCTCATGAATCAATGAGGAAAGCATGTGTTCTTGAACAAATAGCCTTTAGTGCATAGCATCTCTTCTCATACTCTTCTGTATTTTCTCCATAATCATCCTTCTTTCCACCAACTGGTATAGTGATGTTATTTTTCTCTAGGATACAAGCCATTTGATCAATGGTTCTCCTCATACAAGAGATTTCTATATGGAAGTCGCTTTCACAATAAGAGCAAATGACTTTTTCTTTTCCTTCTTCTTGTTTATCCTCGAACTTGAGGACTCATCTAACTTCCCTTCTCTTTATGAGGCTAATACTTTGGCTTTTGGTTCTTTAGCTTCCCCTTTCCATTTGTAGCTTTGAGTCCTCCAACAAACAAAGCTTGGTATTTGGAATATCTGATGAACCCAATTTGGACAAGATTTTCATGCTCATTGGTGAGAAACTCAATCAATGAATTGAGAGTTGGCATCTTCCAATTTAGGGTTGTAAGCTTCCTGGTATGAAAGGTGGACATAAACACAGAATATTTTGAACCAAGCTTCGAAAGTATGAAAAGGATGAGTTGATCATCTTCCTTCTCAACTTTGCACAGCTTCAACTGGAGCACAAGGTTCTTGAATTTGGTGAAGAATTCATTCATCGTTTAAAAGTTTCCCGAGTCTAAAGATATCAGCTCATTCTCTAGATAATAGATCCTCAAGTAATCTTTCTTATCAAATAGAATAGCAATATGGTACCAAATCTACTTGGGATTCTTCAATCCAGTGATGTGGAAGACAATATCTCTATAAATTAAAAGACACAAAAATCCATATGCCTCATCAAGCTTATTCAAATATCGTGCTTTGTTTATAACGTGATTTGTCTCTACTTTTATGTCCATGGTGAATCTGTAGAGTCCTTTGGAGCGAAGCTGAATCTCAATGTCCTCCTTCCACTGATGGTAGTTGAAAGGAGTGAGAAGATTCGCAGAAGAGGCCATTCTGCTGTTGTAGAGAATGAAGTGAAGGAGTTTGAAAAACTTGCAAATCACAAAAAAAAGACAAAGTAAGTTTAAAAACCTGCACTTTTGGAGTTTTATTCACATCTGGATTAGTTAATCAAGTAGGCTTGATCAACAATTTCTCTACCTAGGAATTATGTGGTAATATCTTCACTTCTGATGCAGAGTTGGAAGGAGCAATTTTGCTCAAATTGTTTTGATCCAACATGAAATATATAGAAGGAGAAGTTCCTTGTCCTGATGAGGCTTTGATACCCTATAAAAATTGAGCTCACAGGAATGTATGAACCAAGACAAAACTCACAAATAGTTCTCATAAGCAATTTACTCAAATTTGAAATGAAACAATGCAAAAAATGGGTTGCAGCTGTATAACGCTTTCATTAATAAAAAAGTAAGTGGATAATTATTACAATGCAATACACTGGTATTAATAACCAGACAATTTGAGTACATGTGAGGAAATTCAAATTAATTGACTCAACCTAACTACATGGATAACTTGGCATGTCTAAATCACTATTGAAGCTTATCCAGTGAGCTCCAGTTGTCTAAATCAGTTGCTCAATCAGTTAGAATCAGTTAAACTAGTCTAACTGATGTGGTAGGTGAGGAAAGGCACCTTCCCACTTGCTATTAATCAGTGACTGGAACTAACTAAATAGAACTAGATGTAACTGACTCCTAACTAGGCTTGACTAGTCACGAACTAGGCTCAACTGAAAGAGGTTGGTGACATCATTCCCAGTGGCTCCTAAACTATAGGGATTGGTCTAGAAGGCACCTAAACTGATGCATTAAAGTGTATTTAGTGGCAGTTACCCTCATTTACTATTCCCCACAATCTATTAATTGGTACATGTGGCCCAATTAGGTTATGTGGACCCAATGGTACTAGTGACTCAATAATGACTTAAAAGACTCTTAATTTAGGAATAATTGACCAATTTGGACAAGGGAGGAGTATAATCCTAACAAAGGAATCATGTCCACCTTGCTAGGGGTTTATCAGCAAGTGATGGTGTAATTAGTGGTATGTATTCTTCTTATTGTTATCTTTCTGGACTAATGAAGGGATTCTTTAAAGTTCTCTTTCATACCTTGTAGCATTTTAATACAATTTGTGTCATACAGAAATATGCAAGTCACAATATGTAGGACATGCTATTTATGATTTCCCAAGATATTTACTCTCTGTTTCTTTTAAGGGTATGCTTTACTTTTTGAATTTTGATGGGAAATGATTGGAAAAAGGTTAGAGTAGGTATATTATTGTTGGCAGAAGACCAACAATATTGTTTTTACAACTTTAAATTGATGGCTTCTTGCTACATGTAGGAGACACATACACATTATATTAGAGTAGGTATAGTTGATAGAAGAGAAAAAATATGGTCTTTGCAACTTTACATCCATGGCTTGTTGTTACATGTAGCTTACACATAATACGCATCACATGCATCATACCATATCTAAAACATTCCAACATTTTCCCACTCGTAAAATGTTGATAAAAAATTATCCATGAGAAATTTTTGTAATTAACTTTTATTTACTATAGTTCCATTATTGATCTTGTAGACATTAAAAGACGATCTTTTTAGTGTCTTTTTCAATCTCTGCACATCTATAAAGTGAATTCTAAATATGTATTAATATCATAAACCTAGTGTCATGTATTTTGTCCATGAATTCTTGTTTAACTGTGTGAACACATTTTTATGCTGACATGTTTAGAGTTTGGGCACAAAATATATAAAGAATTAGAAGAAATAAGAAGCCTTGTATTATGAAAACATGGTGTTCCCTTGCTTTAAGTGGTAGGGATAGTAGCAATATGCAATAGAAAAAAAAAATATACACAAGAATTAGCAAAAAATGCGAAACCTTATGCTATGCAAACATGGAGTTCCCTTGCCTAAAGTGGTAATATGGACGTATACATTGTTGAATTATTGTAAATTTGAAGTGTATTTACTTATTATCCCTGATGTTCCTATCGGGAGAATCATTTGTATTTCATTATACCCCGATGCTCCTATTAGGAGAATCACTAAGAGTCATGAGGAGATTCACTTCATTGTAAGTTGGGTCATTAGCACCCTACACTAATACATTAAAGCACATGTTTCCATGAAATAATTCCACATTTTGAACATTCGTAGATTAATAATTCATTTTTTTATCATGGCAAAAAAACCGTGGCAATATCGATGTTTGTAATTTTCAACTAACTTTCGTCTCTATATCGACGATATATGGCTATCTTTGCACAATTGTGAAACCAATGCTATATTTCAAAGGTTGTTTATGCGCGGGTCAAGTTGTAATTAATGGTATTAATATCTCTTGGTTGTCTACGTGGGGGTCAAGTTGTAATGGATTTAATAATTGTGCTTGATGAGTTAGAGAAGGCTTCTCTTTTTGTTGAAGCTTCAGAACTCTACTCAGATTTAAAATTTTATTTTGTCTTACAAGTATGTTGGGTCTCAGTGAAGGGGTACCTGTCTGAAAGAATTATTTTATTGATAAGTGAGATCAACAAGCTACATCAGCTATCTCCTAGTCCCTCTCTGACAAGCACACAAAGTGTCTCTGGAGTCTGAAGGCTAAAAAATCAATCCTTCCATAATTGAAAGTGTAATGTGAGAATGTGCATGGAATCATCCGTCTGTTATACCACTTGACTGGTGCATTTTTGACACATTTTATATAGCTACTATTGATTGAGTGCATATTGAGCCCATATTTATTTATCAGCCATATCCAAAACTAGAGAAATCAGTCGTACTCTGGAACAATTATATTGCCATAAATTCATAAAACGTAAGCATGCATCCTTTTGGGGGGGATAAAAACTAACATTGAGGCTCAAAATAACAGTTGTATTCTTCGGGTCATGTACCTTACGAATCAGTTTAACAACCTTGCAACTCCCTCCTTTTATTTAAACCAGATTAATTGTAACAAGAGAGTCCAGTCAACAATGAATCTAGCCAATTCATTTTTTTTATAGACCCGATGCTCCACTAAGCTATTGTTCATTGAAATAGTGTTAATTGCTTTCCATAGTAGAAGGACACCTTTCGTTTGGACCATTTGGGCCACCTAGTGTTCCAATGCCCAAACTATCAAGGTCTCCTTGTGAGTAAATCAAAGGCCACTACACAACACTTGTTTCCATCAATGAAAACTTGAGTTTGTTATACACAATGCTCACTAAGAGGGGGGGGNAAGATTCAATCAATTTCAACTTTTTATACCAATCTTATATCATTATTTCACAATTGCTTCAACAACATATCTATCAAAAAACAATATCAACTAGGAACATGTCATTCATCAATTAAACACATCTCTATCAAGACATTGCAAAAGGGACACAAGATATAGTTTTGTAATTTTTATATAAGTGGAGACTTCAATCTCCAATATGGGATACAACCCATAAGATGGCACCACACACAAGAATGGTTTAGTCAGCTACAACTGAATGGGATTCTACAACTTCAAAACAAGCTTCAACTTGTCAAAAGACCAATAATTATTTCCCCAGCCCCACCCAACCTCCCTATACAAATTTCAGATTACAAATTACAATTGATACATCACACTCTTCCAAAGTTTGTCATAGGCACACACATCAAAAATACCAATCAACAAGTCTTCATTATGTACTCAACAAATCATTCAACATACAACATACTACATCCCTGTCTCAACTCTATCTATACACCATTAATATCTTGTCTTCAGCACTGTACACATCAACATATAGGATTCCAAACTGTTTAATTCAACACTTAGACAAAATTGTTTTTAACCTGTAAAAACAATTTTTCTTCTACTTTGGCAGATTGATTTCTCCCTCACGTGATCACCATAAGAAAGACTACAAGCATGGCTAGATATCCATTTTAACAATGAATAATACCATATCACAATATAAATATGTTGAAACACACGCAACCTATGGAAACCATTTCAAAATAGCTTCTCAACCTCTTTTGAACATCAAAACATATTTCTTCCCATTTTGGTAGACTCCTATTTCACACATGTGAACACTCTATGGAGACATGAAGTCATGAGTAGATGGACAACTTACCAAAGAATGGATCCATGAGATTTGATAAATTTACTTGCACAAAGGCAGCCCTTGGAGGGCATTTCTAACTGACCTCTTAAACTCTCATTTTTAACACTTGGGCAAATTTCTTTTGTTCTCACTATGCAAAATATTATTTTTCTTATTTTTAGTAGATTGATATTTTGCATATGAGACCATTATAAGACATCCTAAAGGTATGGATGGATAGTACGTTCACCAAGGAACATGCCTATGCTACCTAATGAATTTTATCATCAAAATAACCACTCCTTGGGGGAATTTCAAAATTCCTTTTCAATTTCCTGAATCTAACACAACAATTTCTTGTGTTTTTAAAATGCAAGATAATTTTTTTCTTACATTTGGCATATTTATATCTTTGTCGTACAACACTCCACATGATAACTGAGACCATGGTTAGATATACCCATCCACAATCTATATCCTAAAACTTTCATATTAGTTTTCTCATCATCCTATGAGATAGGGTGGGAATTTCCCTGAGTCCACTGAGGCAGTTTTTCCAGTATTAGAATAGTGCAAAATAGGCTGAAACTATGTTTTGGAAGAATTATTATCTTTGTCATAAAACATCATATTTGATAATCGAAACCATGGTGAGATATACTCTTCAACAAGTTGTAGGATGATAGATTCAGATAATTTTTATCATACACCTATAAGGTATGGCGGGAATTTTCCCAAGGCCACATGAGCCAGTTTTTCCAACACTTAGACAATTTTCTTAGTCTGGTCCAATCTTCCTAAAACACTGTTTTGCAGGTGCATAACTTCTTCCTCAACTACTTTCAAGACAATATGAAGACATGGTCAGGTAGGCCAAATATCAATATACAAGACCCCAATATGGTGCAGGTATTTTCTTCAACACACAATTTGTGGCAGGAATTTTCTATAGGGTACCTGAGCCCATTTTCCAATACTTAGTCATTTTCCTACTTTTCACCAAATTACCATATTTTTACAAAATGATTGTCATTAATGTTGTCATCAATGACAATATTATTCATCACATTCTTCATGTTTTTATTTATAGAAATTGGTATATAATATACTGCATTTAGAAATATACTTATATCTAATGTATTTGACAAGTTACTGTTTGGTATGGCGTAAGTAAGACAATTACTTGTGACTACAACGATTTTTCACTATGAATGAAAATGCAAGGAATATTGCTTAGTTTAGAGCGACATTAGAGGCAAGGGGAGATGGAAAATATTTACCTTGCTCTGATTAGAGGGGCTTGCAAAGATGAAGAATTTTAAGAACAACAGTTGAAAGACATTGTAGGGAGAAGGGTAACGCTGAAGGGGGTTATGAATATCATCCCTTGGTAAGAGGTTATTCAATTTTTAATGTATCGTCTGTAATAGTCATCATATCATGAATTTCAATAAAATGTCTTATCCTTTTATTATATGTTCTATACACGCTAATTTTACTATGTTGTTTGTAAATATATAGACAATGCCCCCAAAATGTTCCCTTTCAGAGAGTTATTTGCCAAGTACTAGCAGAAATACTCAGTTACAGGGTGACAAACATCTACATCAGAATATTGAATATGATGAAGTTCGTAATTATGATATGGATGGAGATAACGTTAGTGATTCGAATGAGGAAGATGAGATACATAGAATGATCCAAAACACATTTGATCCAATGGATGAGGAGAACCGGGATGATAGTCATGATGTTGATCCTCTACTCGAGAAGGAACGTCAACCTATTTATGAAGGATCAAAAACAAATATTCTATCTGCTATATTGTTGTTAGTGAACTTGAAGGTTTTGAATTGTTTATCAAACACCTGTCTCACACGGATACTAAGGTATGTAATTTGTTAATTCTTTATGTCTGGATGTTCACATGTACTTAAAGAGTTTCCTTTTTTCCTATATTGCTATTGTTATCTAATTTGTAAAGTATGGATGCAATATTGATGATTAATATTATTTACATTGACATATTCTTTTGAATTTTGTAGATTGTTAGGTGAATTTCTATTACCAACATCAAATATTTTACCACACACATATCGAGAGATATATGTGATTAGGAAATAATTTGGAATGGAGTATCAAGCTATTGATGCATGTCCTAATGATCATATCATATACTATGGATAATATGCATTAGAAAATGAATTCCCACAATGTCAAACAAGTAGGTATAGAACCGATAAAGTGAAAAAAAAGGTGCCTCACAAAGTTCTTCATTATATTCTAATAATTCCACGTCTCCAGCAGTTGTTCAGGTGTGAAAGTATAGCACAGTTTATGGATTTCCATGCAAAGAATAGAAGTCAAGATGATGTTCTTTGAATTCCTATAGATGGGTCTACATTTAGGTGCATTGAATAAAAGTGGCAAATTTTCAAAGAAGAACCTTGTAATGTTAAACTTTCATTGGAAGCTGATTGTGTCAATCCATTTGGAGAGCTTCATTATACCTACTCATTGTGGCATGTTTTTGTTTTAAACAATAACCTTCCTCCTTGGATGTCGGTCAAGAGAGAGCACACAATGTTGGAAATGATTGTTCCAGGTATTTAATTAATTTGTATTTTTTTACTTGAAAGTATGATCACTTGATATTTCATTTCTTTGTTTCATGCATGATAATTATGTCTTTTAAATAAAACAACATATAGCTAAATATAATTAATCATGTCTGTTGGACCAATTAGGTAAGTACCAGATTAAAGAAATGAACATATATATTGAGCCTCTTATCAATGAGTTGTTGAAGTTATGGGTTGGCGTCACTATGTATGACATCTCTAGACCAATAGGGAAAATAAAATTTCAATTCCATGGAATACTTGGATGGACAATTGATGATGCTCCCAGGTTAGAGCATTTTTGTGCTATATTGTTACTTTCTTTTGTTCGTTAATATTATATATATATATATATATTAAAAATATCATGCATTATTTTAAATAGTAATTCTAATTCGCTACACTAATTCATATATCTTGTAGGTCTTCAAACAAAGGGTAAATTTACATGTCCAGCTTGCAGTCCCAGGATAAAATCTCGTCGTTCAAGGAGTTTATCAAAGGAAGTGTTTGATGGTTATTTATGCCTAAGAACCATAGTTATTGAACTATAGACAAAAAAAAATTCAATGGTAAAGAAGACAATGGAAAAAAAACACAAAGAATGACACCTCACCTATGTAATTTGGAATATAATAGAAATCATCAAGGTATGCCAAATTATTTATGTATTGTTGGACACTGTTGAGTATGGTTGTCATTGATGTCAAAGGAGGTCATTAATGACAAAAGAAGTGTTGATATGGTATGTGTGATGGGGTTGAAAAAGACATGTTGGTGTCCTAATGTCCCATGATGTCATTGTTACATTTTGGTAGTAGTTGGTAACGGTATCATAATTTAGGGATTTTGACTAAGTGTTGAAAAACTAACCTAAAGCAGCTCCCTTATGAAAATGAACACCATAATTCACAAGAAGAATAAAATATCAGCCATGAAATTCCATCCCATTGTTTATTGAAATATATATCTAACCATGGCCCCATTTCTCTAAAAAACTCCTTGAAGAAGAAGATACAGGTCTCCCAAAAGAAGAATTTTTGGTCAAATTAGTTAGAATTGCTCTAGGGAAATGCTTGCCATAATTTGTGGGTTGAAGGAAATGACCGCACCACCTGGTCATCCTATAGGTGTATGTTTTGTCTACCTGACCATGTTATCACATTGGTTTGATAATGCTTGAGGAAGAAGATATGGATCTTCCAAAACAAGGTTTTAGGCCATCTAATGAGCATGCTAATGGATTTTCCATAGTTAATACAAGGGAATTTTAACCGGGTACATAGCCTTATGTTCTTCCAAGTCAATGTGAGTAAGTATTTTACCTAGAGGTGCCAGGTAAAGTAGTTTGGTTATACGTTGTTAGATACGATCAAAGAGGAAGACCAGTAAAGCATAATCATGTAGATGATTAAGATAATAATTAAGAAGAAAATGATGATGATGATTCATATTAGGAGTAGGTGGCTGGAGTCGATGTGTTCGATGAAGAAGTTGAAGAGGATAATCATCCAAATCTAGTAGACTATGATCTCATTGACGATGTAGATGACTATATTAGAGAAGATTCCATTGATGACGATGTTGATGTGAATGAGCCTTTCATGAATATTTATTTTGAACTAGATCCTGATACAGATGTTGAGTTGGATGAAGAAGAAGACCATGAATGATATTTAATTGTTGAAGAGTAGAGGAACATGTTTATATCTTTTATGTCATGATGATCTTTATATTTTTTATTTCCAAATTCCTTTTCTATATGTTTTTATTTCCAAAGTGCATACCCAAGAAAAGAATTGATTTGTTGCTGAAAACCTCTTTGCAGGTAGAATTTGTGAGCCTGAAATACAATACGCATGCATCACCTCACCTCTGCTTCGAACCTGGATAACCATGGCCAAACTTCAAATAGGGGCATCCAGCATGACGAGCGCAGCTGAAATGTGGGAATCCTCCTCTGCAACCCTAGTTGAAACACAGTCGTCCATAGATGATAAGGTAACAATAAAAAAATTCCAAAAGGAATCTTATGCATGGAGAGATGGAAAGATGTGGCCACCAGGTATGGAAACTATCATGAGGAAAGAATAATTTTTAGAATTTTTGTGAGGAAGGTTTAGTTATGTTGATGAGGAGATAGATGAGGCAATTTTGGAATATGATGTTGAGAATACGGAACTCATAATTTTTGGGAAGCGGGTATACCTCGACCCTGATTTGGTTGCCCGAGCTACAAATATTCCACATAGAGGGGGAGTGATTTTAAGCTCAAGGAAAATCCTCGAACAGGAGAAGAACCAGATGGCTTGGAAAATTTGTGGGAGAGAAGTAAATTTTTTAAGGAATGGTTTAAAAATGCAAGATGTCCCTCCCGAAATATACAAAACTTTGATTCAGATTGTCCTTAGGACAATTCTAAATCATCATAGGGTTGACATTTTGGGTGAATGTATGCGGTTAGTGATACATTGGGTGGAAGATATACCTGTAGATATTCCTTATCTACTAGCTAAGAATCTCCACTCTGCCTTACAAGAGAGCCAATTAAGAAAGGTTAAGCTTAGTTTCCTGGGTAGACTTGAAAAAAATTATTGATTTATGTTGACCCCATGCTACTGAAACAAAGATTGGTGATATCAACCAGCATGGAAAAATGTCTTTGCCAAAACCACATGTTCATAAAACATACGTTAAGAAACATAAAAGTAGGGAACATAATGAGGAATTTCCAATACAGTATCCTTATTAGAACGAGGAATTGGTACAATATCCTAAGAACCATGGGGAATTACCATAATTACACCTTGCTGAACATAACAAGGAATCGCCTGTATAAAGTCTTGAGCACCATGGAAATTACGAGTACAGTTTCCTGATTTGGTCACAAATGATGAAATTCGTGCTGCCATAACTTTGAAAGAGTTTAAGGGGCATGTATATAGAGGTCATTGGGAGGAGATGAATGGCCATGAAATGGAACAAAATACTGCTAACTTTTCCATTCCTCAAGACATTCGTGATAGAATTCCTCCTAAACAATTGGAAATTGAGTATGATTGTTCTTCCAAATCAGAATCAGGGGCTTCCACTATGCATTTATACATTGCATCATATAAGTTTGATAGTAGGGATGTGTTCATCCTATATGATAAAATGGAGCATTTCAAGGAAGAAGCTTCCTAGATATGAAATTGAGCGGAAGAGTGCTTGAGAAAATATGATAATATTTTACAATGCCTAAAACAAATAGCAGTGTTGCAGAATACAGTTGTGGATAATCATTTCAGAGTAGACATAATTATAAAAGGGAAAGAAGAAATTGTTAAATTATTATCCGAAGAAGTAGATAAACACACTGATGTTTCTCAAAAAGCAATTCAGTCCATGAGGGTTCTATATGAAGAGGCTTTGGAAAAGCTAATGCTGAAGAGAGTGAACTCAAAGAAGAGTTGAAAAAAATACCACATGTTCTCAATGTACCACCAGTGAGGATAGAAATGGGTCCTTTACAGGTAATGGAGAAGAAAATTAAAGAATATGAACAGGTAGTGCAAGAATATCAATTGAAGTTGAAATAGTGGGAGGGAAGCCATGGAATTTTTTTTGGAGAATTAGAATCAATAATTTCTGGTTTGAGAAAAAACATTGCTAGGAAAGATGATAAGCCAAAAGGAACAAGGTTATCAAGGATCTCTGAAACTTTAAAACTTAAAAAACAAATTAGAAGAAAAAAAATTTCCAGTGAAGAAGGTGGTGAGGGTGAAGATAAGGGTACCAAAGAAGACGATGGCAAGGGTAAGTGTAAGGGTAAGGGAAGAAAAAAAAATACACCTAGAGGTACAATTTCCTTAGAAGAGAGAGAGAGAAGTCCTTATAACGATGAGAGAAGATGCTACAAGAAATCTTCTCAACGAGCCTTTCACTAGGTGATTTGTATGGCTTATCACCGTTACATAAAGAAATGAAAGAGAAGATGGCGAGGAAAGATGAAAAAATAAGGGAGCTAGAATCAAAACTCTTAGAAGGTAGAAAAGTTCATTATTTGGGATGTGATATGGAAATTCAAACACTTCAATCCAGAATTGCTGATTTGGAGAAGGAATTAAAAGGGACAGCTGCTGCAATGAGTGCAATTCCTGTCCTACCCAAAGAGACAAAGTTGAGGGAAAAAGAGCAGGAGAAAGAAATACATAATATGAAACGTGAATTGACTGAAGTTAAAAACCGATTGAAACATACCAGAGACAAATTGGAGGTCAAGGAAGAATAGGAATGAAGGAAGTATAAGAAAAATGTGGAAATGTTGAACAAACTAATGGCGGAAAAAAATGTTTTGCTTGAAAATTAAAAAAATGATTCACAGAGAGTTAAAGAGCTTGAAAAGAAATCACAATAAGTGCCTTGTCCAACTCCAGTACAATTACAGTCTTCTACAAAAGGCAAGAGAGACAATTCATATTTGCCTTCTACTCAAGAGGATGGATTGCAACCATCTCTAAAACATGCTAGACATGTATAAATCAATGTATATATGTATTTATCAATAGTTAATCAAAAAAAATATTTGTATGATGGAGTTTTGTATTTATCGGCATATAACGAAAAATGCTTTTTAGTTGGCATATCACTGTATACATGTATTTATTAAAAGTTAATGAATTTTTTTTTGTATGGTGGAGTTTTTTATTTATCGGCATATAAAATAACATTATAGAGAATTCATCTCCAAATCCAATGTTTTTAGTGATCAATACAAAACTGCTTGTAGGTTGTGAAAGAAAGCATCAATCTCTTCGAAATAAATTAAATTTATGTATGTTAATTAAATAATAAACTCTGTTTTATTTATGTCTCTTATTTATTTCATCTTTTTTTAATTAACTGGATGAATAATCTCTATTTAAATATCAGGCTTGTGCGGGCATTTGAAAAACTTTTTTATTATATATTTTTAAGCTATGTGCAAGCAAACTCATACGCTGTGTGAACATGATTTTTTTTCAACATGGAGGGTTAATTTTTCACTGATGTGACCTCCATAGGGAAAACCAAAACCATGACTGGATGAACACTTCAACAAGGAACAAATACATCTAATTTGATGAATTAATTGACACACACACATCATTTGGTGGGAATTTGAAAATATCATTTTAAACTACAGATTTACCACTTGGACAAAATTATAAAACCCTAATTCAACATGAGGGATTTTTAATTTCACCAACTCCTGAACCAATGATACTAGATGATGTACTACATCCCATTCAGCACAACCAAACTAATTTCCCCTTTAGAATCATATTCTTCTGAGTCAGACAGGCATTTTACTGGACTTGAGCAAAACAAGCTAGAGGGCCCTTTTGGCATACTGGTAACTTCATCTTCGGATATTTTTTGGACAAAATAATGATATATTTAGATGCACCAATCAACAATCCAAAGACCCATATCCTCAGAACAATTTAATCCATCGACTACTAGAAATGGTGGTCATTTTAGTGAGGTCACTTACACATTTTTACCAGAATTATTATCAAACCCCAAGTCAACGTGATGAGATTTTTATTTTCATCCAATTTGAGGTGTGAGACACCCAATCAGTAAAGGCCAACATGGTGATTCGATCAGTACCACTTTCACCCTATGAAGCTTCTTTGTCTCTCCTCAGCATGCATTTTCTTCTTCTAATAAATTATTGTGGACATTTTCATAACGCAATTGCTTTAAGGAAATTTTCATGACTTAGTCAAATTCCCAAAATTTATCATACTCTCGCAAACCACTATCAGAATGTAAAAAAGACATCACAAGACATTGGGAGACCATCATGTGTCATTCCAACCTCATCACATAATGAGACCCGTATTTTTTTCATCTGTCCATCACTAAGAAAACTGAAGGTATGGCTGGATAGCCAGTCCACTAGGCAACAATACCATGTCACCCTTAGAATTTATTGAGACAACCTGATCCTCTAGTGGGAATATCAAAAT
The DNA here is from genome assembly GCA_001517045.1 of Pseudotsuga menziesii. Taxonomy (NCBI): domain Eukaryota; kingdom Viridiplantae; phylum Streptophyta; class Pinopsida; order Pinales; family Pinaceae; genus Pseudotsuga; species Pseudotsuga menziesii. The sequence goes on from LPNX010302606.1 coordinate 64,588, forward strand.
AGATTCTTAACTTCTTTTGAGCATCAAAACATATTTCTTCCTATTTTGGCATACTCCTATTTCACATGTGTGAACACCCTATGGAGACTTAAAGTCATGAGTAGATGGAAAAATTACAAAAGAATGGATCCATTACATTCGATGAATTTACTTGAACAAAGACATCCCTTGGCGTTCATTTCCAACTGACCTCTCAAACTCCTGTTCTTAACACTTAGTCAATTTTTTGATACTTTTGAATATGCAAAAAATATTTTCTTCTACTTTGGCAAATTGCTATTTTCCTCATATCGTCACCATAACAAAAACTAAAAACATGGCAAGATATCCACTTCATCAAAGAACAACCCCATACCCTCATATAAATTTATCGTTATCAGGACAATCTCTGGTGGGATTTTCCGTGAAGCCACTTAGGCAGTTTTGCCAGTACCGGAATAGTGCAAATATGGCTTGGATGCACTTTTGGTAGGTTGACATCTTCCTCCTTAGAGACTGTCTAGTAAGGAAAGTGAGATGGTTGTATGCTCCATACAAAACTCTAGAGACTCACATTTTCAATACATTTTTCACATCATCCTATGAGGCATGGCAGGTATTTCCTTAAGGCCACTTGGGGAGATTTAACACCAATTTCATACTTAGACAAATTTCTCAATTTGGTATAATCAGCCTAAAACACCCTTTTGATGGGCCCGAAATTGTTTCTTCATCCACCTCCTATACAATATGACTACATGGTCAGGTATGCCGAAGAAAAATATACAAGACCCCCATGTGCTGCGGGTATTTACTCTATCCCATCATTTAGGGCAGACATCTTTCTGAGGCTACTTACCCATTTTTGCATCCACCGGTGAAACACCCTATTTTTGGCATGCATGTATCCTTCTCCTCAAGAAAAATTAAAACAAACTCAAATCATGAAGAGGTATCCAAACCAACTAGCCATAGGATGGTACCATGGTTCAGGCATTCTTCTCAAACCATGAATTGTGGTGGGCATTCACTTAAGGCTGCTGAGACCAATTTTGACTAAGGCGATCAGGACCAATTCTTCCTTAAATATATGTTGTAGTTTGGTGAGGAAAGTGACATGGTTGTATTCCCCATACAACACTCTAGAGACTCACATTCTAAATACATTTTTCACATCATCCTATGAGGCATGGCTGATATTTCCTTAAGGCCACTTGGGCATATTTAACACCAATTCCATACTTAAACAAATATCTCAATTTGGTCTAATTTGCCTACAACACCCTTTTGGAAGGTCCATAAATTTTTCTTCATCCACTTCCAAGACAATATGAATACATGGTTAGGTAGGCCAAATACCAATCTACAAGACCCTCATGTGCTGCAGACATTTACTCTAACCCATTATTTGGGGTGACCATCTTTATGAGGCTACTTAGCCATTTTTGCATCCAACAGTGAAACACATTTTTTGGTAGGCCTGTATATTTCTCCTCAAGAAAGATTAAAGTGAAATCAATTCATGACTAGGTATCCTGACCAACTAGCCATAGGACGGTACCATGGTGTGGGAATTCTTCTCAAACCTTGAATTGTGGCGGGCATTCTCTTAAGGTTGTTGGGACAGATTTTGACTAAGGCTGCTAGGACTAATTCTTCCTTAAATATATGTTGTAATTTGGTGAGGAAAATGAGATGGTCCATTGCTCCATACAACACTCTAGAGACTCACATTCTCAATACATTTTTCACATCATCCTATGAGGCATCGTGGGCATTTCCTTAAGGCCACTTTGGCATATTTAACACCAATTCCATAGACAGATTTCTCAATTTGGTCTAATCTACCTAAAACACTTTTTTGGCAGGTCCATAACTATTTCTTTATCCACTTTCGAGACAATATGAATACATGGTCATGTAGGTCGATGACCAATCTACAATACCCCCATGTGCTGCGGGAATTTAATCTAACCCATAATTTAGCGTGGGAATATTTCTGAGGCTACTTAGCAATTTTTGCATCCATCGATGAAACACCCTATTTTGGTAGGCCTGTATCTTTCTCCTCAAGAAAAATTAAAAAAAATCAAATCATGAATAGGTATCCAAACAAACAAGCCATAGGACGATACCATGGTGTGGGAATTCTTCTCAAACCATGAATTGTGGTTGGCATTCTCTGAAGGCTACTTGGACCAATTTTGACTAAGGTTGGTGGGACCAATTCTTCCTTAAATATATGTCGTAGTTTGGTGAGGCAAGTGACATAGTTGTATGCTCCATACAACACTCTAGAGACTCACATTATAATTACATTTTTCACATCATCCTATGAGGCATGGCGGGCATTTCCTTAAGGCCACTTGGGAATATTTAATACCAATTCCATACTTGGACAAATTTCTCAATTTGGTCTAATCTGCCTAAAACGTCCTTTTTGCATATCCATAATTGTCTCTTCATCCACTTCCAAGACAATCTAAAGACATGGTCAGGTAGGCCGAAGACCAATCTACATGACCCCCATGTGCTGCAAGTATTTACTGTGCATTTACACAAACCCATAATTTAGGGCAGGCATCTTTCTGAGGCTACTTAGCCATTTTTGCATCGACCGGTGAAACACCCTATTTTGGAAGGCCCTGTTGATGTATTTGTAACTTTAGAATGTATTCATCTATGTATCTTATTTCTTGTAACCCAATGTTTATTCCGGGATGTGTCTATTATGTAATTGAGACATGTTGTCATGCCTGGATGTTCCGATTGGGAGGATCTATAATGTAAACAAGTGATGTCAAGTCATTGTCGGTAACCCTCCCATTGTCTAAGGGTTAAAGTCCCTGCAGTTCCAAGGCACTAGAGTTATTAGACTCTCCTAGAGAGGTCGGCCCTAGTAGGGTTTTAGTCATTCCAGGATTAGTATAAATATAGAGCTAGACTCTCTATTTAACACACATCACATACACACTCAAGTGTAGCATGTAGTTGAGGAAGGAGAAGACACTAGGGCTAGATAAGAAGAAGGTCACTGGTGTTGGGAGATCACTTACTATATTGGGATTTTCTATTTTGGTGATGATTCTATCTCTGAGGAAGTTGAGGAGTTTTCTCCATTTATGGTTTTCCAAAGGAAAAACACTGTGTTCATTGTCTCTTGTGTTTGATTGCTGTGCTTGTTATTCTCTCAATTAAAGATCCTAATAATGCTAGCTTAATGTTAAAAAACTAACATGGTATCAAAGCTAACGTAAGAAGAAGACACTGTACAACTGTGGGAACTAGGGATTCCTAGTTTGTGGATCTTCCTCCATAGATTTTCAGCAAAAGTAACGTGGAATAACTCTCCTCCTTAGGGCACATCTTTCTGTAGAAGCAGAACCCAATTTTGAGGTTTTTCAGTTTTGGACCCGACACTGCTACCGAAAATTAGGGATTTTCACGGAAGAGGAATTTTTCAGTGAGCCCAGGCCTGGATTGATCTCCTCCCCAAAATCAAAGTTAGGGATAAATTTCAAGGCAATTGGGTGGACAGAACTCCAAAAAAGAAAAACCCTAATTTGCTCCTAATCCAGCACTGCAGGATTTCAACTCCAAATCCAAATCTGACATTTTGACCTGGTAAGATCTAAATCTTTTGTATTTCCATTTGAGTTTCTCAGTTAAGATGTCTCATCGTACCAATATTGATGAAAATATTGAGGGAGCTAATAAATTCCGAGCCTGGAAATATGGGATCTCCTTGGTCTTGGAAGAAAATGAGTTGGACTCCTACATCCATGAGGAGGTTCTAGTTCTAAAGGGAGATGAGGCTAAGGCACTACATAAGAATAAGTTGGTTATGGAAAAGAGGATCACTGCTGATTCTATCAAGGATCACCTTATCCCATAGGTGTCATCTCTCAAGACACCTAAAGCTATGTTTGAATCCCTAATCAAATTGTTTGAAGGGAAGAACATAAACCGGAAGATGACTCTGAGGAATCAACTGAAGAATGTGAAGATTCAAAATGCAGACACCATCTAGTCTTACTTAACAATGGTTTCTTAGATCAAGGAACAATTAGAAGTAGTATATGAATAAGTGGAGAATGCAGAAATTGTGATGACCACCTTCAATGGTCTCCCTAGGACATGGGACTCTTTCATTCAAGGGATCTGTGCTAGAAATAAGCTAGTTGAGTTCAGCAGACTGTGGGAAGAATGTTCTCAAGAAGAAGCTCAGATAAAATCTTGAGAAGAGAATATGGGAAGTGAAGATCAAGCTCTCACAGTACAATCCAAGAAATCTAGATCCAGCCATCACAGAAGTAAGTACTCTCATCATAGGAATAACTCTAGAAAGCCTGGAGATAGGTCTAAGTACATTTTCTATACATGTGATTAAAAGGGACACTTTGCTCGAGATTGTCCTAAGAAAAAAAGTATCTTTCACAATAAGAAGGACAACAAGAGAAGACATCATGCTCATGCTGCAGAGGATGATGAACCTTCCTCAAAGAGAACCAGATATGAAAGTGAAGATTTCTCAAGTGAGGATGAATATGTTTTGATCTCCACTCTCATGGGTAACATTAATCATGGAATTCATGATTGGATTATAGACAGTGGGGCTTCCAAAAATATGACTGGATTCAAGGAATCCTTTGTGAAACTCTCAGAACATGAATCACCTCACAAGGTGAAGCTAGGAGATGACTACCAATATCCAATAAAAAGTAGGGGAGAATCCTCCTATAAGCTAGACTCTGGAAAGTCTATAAAAATGAAGGAAGTTTTGTTTGTGCCAGGACTCAAGAAGAACCTTCTCTCCATATCAGCATTGGATGCAAAAGGAATGAGGGTTGCACTCATAGATGGTCAAGTCATCATGTGGCCAAAAGGAAAGACTATTAATGATGCAATAGTGATTGGTGAACAAGAAGGAGGTTTCTACAAATTGAAGGGCCATCTAGAACAAGCCTTGGTCCATGACACAGTAGAGCCAAGTGAACTTTGTCATAGAATCCTTGCACATGTGCATTACAGAGCACTACCTCTTTCAAGCAAAGTTGTTGAAGGTCTTCTAGAAATACAAGCAAAACATGATGGGGCCTGCAAAGGATGTGCGAAAGGGAAGGACACAAAGAAGACATTTCCATGTAGCGAAAGCAAAGCAAAAGGAATCTTGGAAATAATCCACTCCAATGTATGTGTTCCTATGTCATCAAGCTGACTAAGAGGGTATGCATATTATGTTTCTTTTATTGATGATTTTTATAGGAATACATGGGTTTACTTCATGAAGAACAAAGACGAAGTATTCAGCAAGTTCAAGGAATTCAAAGCCTTGATCGAGAATCACACTGAAAAGAAGATCAAGACCTTTCGATCAAAAAATGGTGGAGAATTCACTTCAAATGAATTCAAAGAGATATGTAAAGAATCAGGGATTAAGAGGGAGTTTCCCACTCCTTATAATCCAAAAAAAAATGGGATTGTGGAATGGAAGAATAGAACTATCATGGAAGCTACAAGAGCTATGCTTCATTATCAAGATCTTCCTATGCATCTTTGGGCTGAAGCTGCCAGAACAGCGGTGTATGTACAGAACCATACTCCACATAGAGTACTCGAGAACAAGACTCCTGAAGAAGTCTTCTCTGGCAAGAAACCATAAGTCATCCATCTTAGAATATTTGGCTGTCCTGTATACATAGACATTCCAAAATAGAAGAGAACAAAATTAGATCCTTTAGGAAAGAAGGGTATATTTGTGGGATGCTCTGAAAGCTTGAAGGCTTACATAATATATTTCCCAGGATATAAGAAGGTTGACATCAGTAGGGATGTGACATTTGATGAATACACAGCTTACAACAAATCTAGAAAGAGACCTGCTGAAGAACCTAAAGAAGCAGAAGTACCTAGAATTCATGATACAACCATTAACAAATAAATTAAAAAAAAAGATCGAGAATTTGAAGAACCACAAAGAATTGTAGATCCACCTCTGGAGAAGAATCCTCATAAGAGGAAACATGCTTAGGTACGTGAAATTATCCAAGCTATGGAAAGATATGGGGCTCCAGAAGAGAATCACAGAGAAAGAAAGAGGACCAGATCCTGCTCCGGGTATGTAGCTTTACTATGTGATTTCATTGATAAAGAACCTTTCAGTTATGAAGAAGTGGCAAAACAGAAAGAATGGAAGGATGATATGATCAAAGAGTACCAATCGATCATGAATAATGATGTTTAGGATGTTGTCCCAAGAGCAGAAGGACAGTCAGTTGTAACTTCCAAATGGATCTACAAGATCAAGCATATTGCAGACGGTAGCATTGAAAAATATAAGGCAATATTTGTGGCTCGGGGGTTCTCTCATAAAGAAGGAATAGATTATAAAGAAACCTTTTCACTTGTATCCAGATACACTTCCATCATATTAGTATTAGCTCTGGCTACAGTGATGAAATGGAAGATACACCAGATGGATGTCAAGACTGCTTTCTTGAATGGTGTAGTAGAAGAGGAAGTGTATGTAGAACAACCACTCGGTTTTGAGACACATGATAGAGATTCTCATGTATGCAGATTGAAGAAATCCCTGTACAATTTGAAATAGGCACCCAGGACTTGGTACGACAGAATTGACAGCTTTCTATCCAGTTTGGGCTTTACCAAAGTAAAGCAGATTCCAACCTTTACTACAAGGTTGAAGATGGCAACCCAGTGATGCTCCTATTATATGTAGATGATCTGTTTGTAACAGGTATGGATGGGTTGATTGCTGATACAAAGAGAAAGCTTGCTGCTGAGTTTGAAATGAAGGACTTGGGTATGATGCATTATTTTCTAGGCATGGAGGTGTGGTAGAGTGTAGATGGAATCTTTCTTGGACAAGGGAAGTATGTAGTAGAGATCCTAAAGAGGTTTGGGATGATGGACTGCAAAGCCATGGCCACACCTATGGCATCAAACCTGAAGCTATTTAGTGATGTTTCATTAGAGTCGATTGATGCTATGATGTATCGTCAGATGATTGGGTCCTTGATGTACCTGACAAACACGAGACTAGACATTTTCTTTGCTATGAACACCTTGAGCCAGTTCTTGATATATCCGAGAAATGTTCACTTGATTGCTGCAAAGCATATTCTGAGGTACCTAAGGGGTACAATTGATTATGGGCTCAAGTGCAAGGTGAATTAGAAGATTAACTCGATGGGTTATGTTGATTCAAATTGGGTAGGAAGTGCCATCGATAGGAAGAGCACTTCACGATGTTGCTTCAGTATGGGATCAGGTGTGATCTCTTGGTTTAGCATGAAGTAATCCTATGTGGCACTGAGTACATCTGAAGTAGAGTATGTCACAGCTTGTTCAGTTAGTTGCAAGGAAATATGGATGAGGAAGCTACTGTCTAATATATTTGATCTCTAGTCGAATGCTACATGTATACATTGTGACAACAAGAGTTGCGTGAAGTTATCAGAGAATCCAGTGTTCCATGACAAGTCAAAGCATATCGAGATCAAGTATCACTATCTCAGGGATATGGTGCAAAGGGGAGCAGTGAAGCTCCAATATGTTGCGATAGAGGAACATATAGTTGATGTATTGATGAAGCCATTGGCTAGGGTGAAGTTTGAGTACTTTAGGGAGAATATTGGTGTTCTCTAAATCAAGGTTTCCTCCAAGGGAAAGTGATGAGACCCATAGCCATTCTGACATGGTGAGAGGATTAGTTCCTTCCATGGTCAGATGTAAGGGCTGGTCCATTTTGTCATGGTCATAGGGTTTAGGTTCCTTCCATATCAGATATGGGTGCTGGCCATTCTGTCAAGTAGGACAGATGTAAGGGAAACTGTCATTCTGGGAATGGAGGCACCTGGTCAGTTACCAGGAAAACTTAGTCTAGGACTGAGAAGCCATTCTGATGTAATAGAGGGATGTGTTCCCACTTAATCAAATGTAAGGTCTGAAGCATTCTTTCATGGCTAAAGGATTAAGTTCCTACCAGGTCAGATGTGAGTGTTGGCCATTCTGATGAGTAGGTCAGATGTAAGGGCAATTGCCATTCTGGGAATGGAGGCACCTGGTAAGTTACCAGGTAGCTCAGTCTGGGACTGGGGGGCATTCTAATGCGATGGTAGGATTAGTTCCTTTATGATCAGATGTGAGTGCATGCCCTTTCCAATGCAGTGCTTCGTTCATGGTCGGATTGCAAGTGCAAAGCCCTTTTCGATGTGGTGCTTCGTGCATGGTCGGATTGTAATTGCTGAGCGCTTTCGATGCAGTGCTTTAGAGCATTTACTGTAAGTGTTGTTCCTTTCTGATAGGATGAGGTTGGATTTAAGTGCAGAGCCTTTCCAATGTAGTGTGCTTGCACATGGTCAGATATAAGTGCTGAGCCATTCTGGCATGATGTATTTACACATGGTCAGATGTGAGTGCTGGGCTTTTCTGACAGGATGAGGTTAGATGTGAGTGATGGGCATGCGTTTCTGACAAGATGAGGTCAGATGTAAGAGCTCGGTAGGCCATTTTGACTTAAGTGTCTAATATATGCACTGATGAAGACCTACATGAAGGGTAGACCTACAGGATTGACTCTATAGAACTTCCAGTGACGAGAAGAATTGAGATAGCACCATTATGAGATAGCATATGATGATCCAAAATTGATGATGATCAAGATCAAGTGATCCAGATGAGATGATCCAGACTTGATGACGATCCAGATCAAGTGATGATCTAGTTGTGATGATGATCCAGACTCAATGATGATCCAGATCAAGTGATCCAGATGTGATGATGATCTAGACTTGATGATGATCCAGATTGAGTGATGATCCAACTATAATGAGCCAGTAGTCATGATGATGTAGATCCTGTGATGAATAAGACTTGAATAAGAAGATGACTTGAAGAATCAAAGATGAAGAAGACGAAAAAGACGAAGAAGACTCAAAGATGAAGAAGACTCAAAGACTAAGAATACTTGAATATGAAGATGACGAGATGATCCAGTTGATGCAAAGAAGAAGACCAGTGCTGAAATTTGTGTCAAAAGAATACCTTCCTAGTTAAGAGGGAGCGTTGATGTATTTGTAACTTTGGAATGTATTCATCTATGTATCTTATGTCTTGTAACCTGATGTTTGTTTTGGGATGTATCGATTATGTAATTGAGTCATGTTGTCATGCCCCTATGTTCCAATCGGGAGGATCTATAATGTAAATAAGTCATGTCAAGTCATTGTGGGTAACCCTCCTATTGTCTAAGGGTTAAAGTCCCTGCAGTTTTGGGGCACTAGGGTTATTACACTCTACTAGAGAGTTTGGCCCTAGCAGGGTTTTAGTCATGCCGGGATTAGTATAAATAGAGAGCTGGACTCTCTATTTAACACACATCACATACACACACAAGTGTAGCGCATAGTTGAGGAAGGAGAAGACACTGGGGCTATATAAGAAGAAGGTCACTACTATCGGGAGATCACTTACTGTATTTGGATTTTCTATTTTGGTGCTAATTCTATCTCTGAGGAAGTTGCTAGGTTTTCTCCATTTATGGTTTCCCTAAGGAAAAACACTGTGTTCATTGTCTCTTGTGTTTGATTGTTGTGCTTGTTATTCTCTTAGTTAAAGATCCTATAAATGCTATCTTAATGTTGAAAAACTAACATCCCCGCTAGGACTAAGGCTACTGGGACAAATTTTGACCACTTTTCTGAAAATTTTACTCATGGAATGGTGGATTTTGTATATTTGGGTAGTCTCATTGGTTTTTGCATGGCAACCTTGGTAATTTCAACATGGCAACTGGAGGTAAAATCTATTGTTGTAGTTTTTCTTCAAGATTTTTTTACCTTGAATATTTTAGGGTTTGCTCTAACTTGAGCATTTTTAGCTATGGTTGCTTCTGGAGTGATGGTTAATCCTTGTTCATGGGGTGTTGTCTATTCTATATTGCTTCCACAAACACAGTTGGCTCAAGTAAGTGATTTTCTTTTCTTTATGACAATTGTAAATTGTAATGTGTAACCCTGATATATTTTCTTTGGTTTTTGGATTTTATGAGTTTATCTAGGAATATGAGGGTTGTTGTTATGCATCCCCAAGTTCTCTTTTTAATCCTTACATCCATGTGATATACAATGCGTAATGATAATTGAATATATACATATCAACAACAACCACAAGCCCCATTATCATGATAAAGAGGAGGGAAACTCAATGTATGAAAATGGAAACCACTTGTAACTCAATAGGAATGCAATAAGATAATTGGTGGATAATTCAGAGAGGGATGCCTCACTATTTAGAGATTTTTCATACACAAGATATTCAATCAAAGACAATTCATAAGGTCAAATTTCTGAATGGAACGAGTTTTTTTTTATAAAGTCTGGTGGGACGATCATGGAGGGGACCATTAAGCAATGGAGTCAACAATCCATTCTGAAATATGTTGCAGGATGTAATGAATCATGAAAGTTTACAGAAAGAGGCAAGATAGTCATCCATCCTTCAATTTGGAGATATTTAGCAGGTGATTAGCAGATAGGAGAAAACAGTCCATCACGTAGAGCACCTAACCAGGGTGAATTCTGCATGACTTTAGAAGAAAATGTTTGAAAATGCTTGAACAATGTGCTGAGAGAATACAACATGAATTCTGGACCATATACACTAATGCTCAAACATGAAAATAAAATACAAATTGGAATGAAAAACAGGATAAACATTCACATAAAGAAGTTACTTATTGAAGAAAAAGACGACACATGAGGATTCTCTTCCATGAAAGGATTATCATTCCTTTGCATTTTTATTCATATATAGAAAGCTTGAAACTTGTTACAGTGGAGAGCCTCTGATCTTGAAAATTCCCAACTCCTCTCCCCTCTGTGGGGAGCAATTTATACTATCTCTGTCCCTGAGGCTAATCATCAAAACAAGACATGAACCTGTTTCCACTAGTCATAATCAACTACTAACAACTTAGAGCATGGTACTACTGCCATGGTTTACATATATTAAAACATACATTATATATGGACCAATGAGCTCAACCACTCATCTATCTGTCGAATCAGAAATGTGTCATTTCCTGGGTATGTGTTTCGTGCTTAGAGGAACCTTTCTGCATGGTTTTTGGGTTGGAAGAGGAGTTTATATCCTTTGCATGCTTTTCCTTTTCTACAATCCCCCTCTGTCCTGGTAATACTATTGTATGAGGGGACATGGAGAAGGGCATATTTTTACTTCCCACCTCCCATGGCGTAGGTTCTCCTACAGGTCATACAGTGGGGGGTGTCTTCCACCTCCTCACTACCTCAGAGAAAGTTGGCAAGTGGAGTTCACAAATGAGGTGATGAAGACTTCAGACACCCACCACCCCAGGACAAGCATTCACTCCCACTGGTTTCTGTTGTACACGGTCACTTGGTACTGGGACTTTGGAAGCTATGATTGTTTCCAGGGTGTCTAGGGAGACTCTCGCGGGACAAGAAAACCCAGGCACCATGCAGCTAAAGGTACATCTATCTGAAAACATTCAAAGTGATTCACATCCAGGCCCTGATGGTTGGTGCTTTCCTTGTGTGAAAAACCAAGGCGACAGATGAACATGGAATCAATCTCACCAACCATCAACACCCTGATACTAAAAAGCTTCTCAAATCATATCACCATTTCAACTGTTTCACAATTCTCATAATCTCTTAGTAGAATAACACTTCGAGCATTGTCTCTAATTACTTATTCATCTTATGCATCTTAATCATCTTGGGAATGTGGTGTTTATATAGGGTGATGAAGATGAATATCGATACAAAGATGACTGGTCATCCTAATGACAACACTATTCGACACGTGGGTAGGGATCTATATTTTCTGCTGAGAATCCAGTCATGCGGCCTCCTTTGATGCTGTATTGATATCCACATGGATCATGGTGTTTGGACATGACATTCTTTGCCTTTTCACTTACGCTGATGGTGGTGTTCAGAATGGTTTCATCTAGCTGCATCCCTTTGCTTCATGTAGAAGCCAGGTTCATCACTTCAAAGATCTGAACTTCATGATATCTCATTGTTTTCTATGCAAGACACGTGTCGGATATTTGGAGTCCAGAAGGATGGTGAATCGATGATGATTTAGACATGATCTTCACCTAAGGAGTGTCACAAATGGCGTTGAGGGATATGATTACTGGTCAGCTCATATTTTAATGAGTGCCATGATCATGATGTTATCTCCCTTCATACTCCTGCGAAACATTTGTGGTTTCTCATGACATTTGTCCTAAGAGCTACCAAAATACTTATAAAAATTATGTGTCTTTACATCCTCTTCTCTTTAAATTCTCATCTCATAGTCATCACTAAGGATTATTATGTCTGCACATCCTCACCTTATAATATGAGTTGGGTCAAGGCACAAAGACAACCATAAAATATTAAATTGGCAAGATGCAAAGAGTAAGAGAGAACTATAAGAAAGTCTTATATTAAATTTACCTTATAAGTCTTTAACTAACACTATCAATTGAGATTTGACAAGTTGGTTTGTTCTGATCTTCTTATCACTCCTTATCAATGTGATTGCAAGGCATTCATTGAAGGTGAAGTTCATAATTTTAGGTCCTCTTTCCTCAGTATCATGCCTTTTGGTAAGACAATAAAGAGGGTAGTGGCAATCATCAGCATGGAAAATGGTCTCGACATAGAGGTGATCCACATTAATTGTTTTCATTAAATAATTAAAATTCCTACCCGTGACTATGGATTCAGTGAATCATGGAATGGTACAAAACACAACAAATTTTAGAGCCACAAGCACTTAACTACTCACACCTATAACTTTCTGAAATCAGCCATTAATAAAATTATTTTGGTATTCTAGTTCAATTTAAAAGGTGGATTGTTAGACTCAGACAAGCAATGAGTTGCAAGGATTCAATTGACTTAGGACCCTCCATCACATACATGCATGCTTTCACAACAAGTGCTGAAAGAACAATATTTGTTTTTTGCATTTTTTTTGTGTGAAAGGGTTTGGTTAATTTATACTTTTCAATTAAATTACAATTATTTATATTTCCGTTCATCTCTGAAGGGCTGAGAGAATAAACGCCCTTCCAATTGAAAGTAAGACCCACCCTTCACATTTGATCATTGGTCACCAGGGATCAAATTTGAAGGGAAGGTCTAATTTTACTTTGAAGGGTTGTGAGAAATTAACAAGCCATATGGACACAATTCATGAGTAACTAGCCATTCAATTTCAAACTCCACCTAATCCCTAAGCATCGTCTTCACCATAATAAACCTAAGTATTAGAAGTATTGAAAATTTATCTTTCAAACTTTAGTCTTGAGTCTACTAACATCTAGATGTCAAATGAAAGGGATTGATAGGGATTCTCATTTCTCTTTTCAAAACTCGGTGCATATAATTATTATTCAAACACATTGAAAAATCTATCCTTCAAACTTCAATGTGGATCTTACTAGTATTTGGATCTCACATGAGAAGACGTTTGAGAGGGATTCCACACTTATATTTTCAAATTTTCATCTTATATTTATGTGAAAAGGTTAGAAAAAAAAAAGGACTATTATATACTATAATCTCTTTGTGAACCTTACATATTCAAAAGTGTTATTTTGACAAAAAAAAACATATTTACAATCTCTTCTTTTAAATTCTGGGTTGATAGGTTTGACGAGTGGTATCCAAGGTAATTGTAGACTCCATTTGATATGTTGACATTACGAACCTTTATCAAGGTTCATCATCAAGATAATGAATCGATTTGAATAACGGATAAAGATTTATTAATATATCTTTAACAACACATTTCAAGAGAAAATTAGGAAATTGATAATGTTGACTATATAACAAAGACCAAACCCAAACCCTAAAAATGTTTAGCTAGATAATAAGGAAGTCTAAGTTGTGATTAAAACAAACACCCTAAATATAGAGACACGCGTAGATAAATCATTATTATTATTCTAGCTAATGAAATTACATACATATATAAAGCGGTCTCTATGCTCCCAGTCCATGGAGAATATAGTTTATTGAACTTAGATAAGGGAAAACTCTATCAGGTCGGTGAAAAAGTCGGTCATTAGGTCGTTGAGAAAATAAGCCATTGGAATTTGGAAGGACCTTTGAATGGAGGATTGATTTCACTCGATGGCGTCTCTTTTGGTCAATGATGATTATAATGATGATGAGGGTGAGGATGAGGAAGATGATGATGAGGATGATAAGGATGGTGATGATGTCTAGGATGAGGATGATGAATATGATGATCATGATTATCATGATTATCATGATAATGATTAGGATGAGGAGTATGATGATGATGATGAATATGTGATGACAAGATACTTACCTTTGTCTTCACCAAATTGTTATGAGATTCACTAACATTATAATAGAATGGTTATGAGTGATTATTCACTCCTATAAAGAATGCACTTTATGGAACTACCAAACTACTCAGTTTGGATCTTCCTCTTTTAAGACATCGGACTAGGTCCATAAGTATTGATTATTCATGTGCACAAATCTAAGAACATGAGGCTTCACAGGGTCCAAGAAGTTGTATTTTTTTTACGAATATATTGAATTTTAAATTTAGTCCTTGGAATGGGTGTTAGGATTAATCCTTAATTTTTCACTCAATTGGATGCTCCCCTATAATATAGACATCTTCATTCACTGAGCTCCCCCTAAAATTGCGATGATGACGATGATGATAATGATGACAATGACAAATATGATGAAGATGATGGCGATGATAATGAAAATGATATGATGATGATGATGATGAAGATGATGATCATGATAATGGAGATGCTAATGAATTGGATGATGATGATGTTGATGATGAATATGAGGATGAAGATGAATATGCTTATTATGATCATGACGAATATGATCATGATGATCAAGATGATGATGTTGATAACTAATACGTTAAGTGATGATGAAGATTATGATTATGTCGATATTGATGATAAGAAAGATGATGATGATGAAGAAGATCATGATGACAAGGATGACGATGACAATGATGATGATTATGAAGATGATGATGATGATATCGATGAAGACAATGAAGACTATGGTGATGAAAATGGCAAGGATGATGATGAGGATAATGATGATGATGATCATCGTCATTGTTTTCATCATCACCATCATCTTTTTTGTCTTCATCGTCATCATGATCATCGTGATCATGATCATCGTAACCATCATCGTGTTCATCCTTGAAGGGATTTATGCATATGATATGACTATAAGAAATGAAACCAATACAAATTATGAAAACATACTAGTTAAATTAAACTACACTATGTGGAAATTGAACCCAGTGATAGAACAATTTTACTCACAACAATTATCAATTGTATTTACAAAATCACTCACAAAAGAGACTGAAAATGGAGCTGAACACTTAACTGTATTAACTCCGTGTACAATAGCCAACCCTGTAACATAATAGGTTTCTGCCTTAAATAATTACATAATGGATTCGAATGCATGAGGAGGAAATTCGAATCTAGTCAAAAGCAGGCTTACTAAAATTAAGCAAATCCCCCATAGGTGCATAAAGTAGTTTCCAAATCAGCTAAGGAGCTCACGAATTGGAAAAAGAACTTAGGAAAGCTAAAAGGTGATGGAATGAAAACTCATACATGCTTTTCATAGGAGAAAAGCGTGGAGGATGTGGAGGACAAAAAACTAGTTAACCTCACCTAGTCAAACTTTCCCAATTTCCTTAAAGCATTGAAAAAGAAGGCAATAAAGCAGAAAAAGCAGAAGGGTGCCTAGGAGACCAGGAATAAATCAAAATTGATTCCTTGAGGTTTCCCAAGTGCTACATGAGTCAAAATAGTCAAGTTTTACCACTATGGATAGGTAAATGACAACTTGCATAAGGTGGAATCATGAGACTAGGCAAATAAGACAAAAATGATTAATTTAATGTCTAAGGTAGCTAACTGTGGGTTGATTATTCTAACACCCCCCCTTAAGCCTGAATTATGAGTAATATATCAGAAAATTATAGGGCCTAGCAACAAAGCTTAGTCACCCTTTACATACTGCATGTCCATTTAAACAAGGAAAGAGGCAAAAACCACATGGGAAAATCCTCCCTTAAACATGGAATGTAAAACAAAATTTGGAAATCTTGTCTTCACTCATGCTTCATAGCATGATCAGCAATCCCCAGCAGTGATTTGAGATTTTTGAATGTCTTCTCACAAAATGATTTGGTGAAAATATCAGGTACTTGTTCTGAAGATGAACAGAAGAGTAGGTGAATGGTGCCATCATGCACAAGCTCTCTGATGTAGTTCATATGGATCTCAATGTGTTTAGTTCTCTGCTTCTAAACTAGATCATTGCAGATTCGAATGGTACTCTGGTTATCATAGTATATGGTATTTGAGTGCTCTTATTCAAAGCCACACTCTCCAAGTAACCCCTGCAACCATAAACATTGAGTTGCTGCATTTACAACTCCTCTGTACTCTGCTTTTGTAGATGAGAGTGCAATGGCACTCTGTTTCTTGCTTGACCAGCCAATTGGCCCTTATGCAAGCATGAACACATATCCTAATGTGTACTTTTTTTTGTGCTATCACCTGCCCAATCAGTGTCAGTAAACCCAATCAAATCAAGATCAGATTTTTCTTTATAGAAGATCCCATCTGTCCTTGTTCCCTGAACAAAGTTAAGGATCCTTTTGGCTGCTTTCCAATGGATATCATGAGGCTGATCCATGTATCTATAAGCCACAATTACTGCATAAGAAATATCATTTATAGTATGTGTAATATACAACAAGCATCCAATCAATTTCCTATACAGTGTATTGTTTACCATAGGTGAAGAATCAACTTCTTCCAGCTTCACTCCTGAAAGGAAAGGAGTCTTGCTTGGCTTGCAATCCTTCATTTTGAATTTGTTCAGAAAATCCAAGGCATACTTGGACTAGTGCACCTTGATTCTAGCTTTGTTTTGAGCAATCTCAAGCCCCAAGAATTGGCTTAAGAGCCCCAAATCTATCACAGAGAAGGCTTGGTTCATTGCACCCTTCAAGGAAGCAATCTCATCCTTTGAGCTTCCTATAATGAGAAGGTCATCAACATATAACACAATGATCAATAATGAACCATTAATTAATTTCAAATAGACATTTGGATCTGATTTTCACTGAACAAAATTTAGTGATAGCAAGAAGCTATCAATCTTGGCATACCAAGCCCTGGGAGCTTGCTTTAGCCCATACAATGACTTTCTCAACCTGCACACAAGAGATGGGTTGTTAGAAAATCCTTTAGGCTGCTGCATGTATATCTCTTCAGTGAGATCTCTATTCAGGAAGGCACACTTTACATCTATGTGATGTACCTCCCATTGCTTTGAAGCTGCAATGGCTAAGGCTAGACTGATGGAGTCCATCTTTGCCACTGGTGCAAAGGTCTCATTGTAATCTATGCCATGAACCAGTGAGTATCCCTTGGCTACCAATCTAGAATTATACTTTAGAGGTGAACCATCAACAGCAAATTTGGTCTTGTACACCCACTTACACTGAACTAGCTTCCTCCCTGGGGGAAGATCCACTAGCTCCCAAGTGTTGCTCTTC
>LPNX010302606.1:85590-103611 GCA_001517045.1 Pseudotsuga menziesii
ACAAGACAAAAATGATTAATTTAATGTATAAGGTATCTAACTATGGGTTGATTATTCTAACACACTAAATTAAAAACATAGATTTGTTTAACTATAATTAATTTAAAATGCAACAAAATATAAATTTTGCAAATAAAAAAAACGCAAAATAAACTAAACAAAAGAAAATTATGCAAAATAAAAAGACAAAACAAAACAAAAAATATAAAATATGCAAGTAATCAAACCAAAAATGTAGAATTCAAAAACACCTGGGCACTAGCTCATTAGCATTCAAAAAATGAAGACCCGCGCAGTATCTGCTACGGCTCCCATTTGGGGATTTTCGATTTCAAACTTTAACTAAAGGATTTGGAACATGTTATGTTGTTTTTTTATAGGAAGGGTGGTAAAAGTACTTTTCCTATTAGTGCATCATCCACTCCCTTCGCACGCGATCCGATGCTTATAGAACCACCTTCCCCACCTCCGAAATGGCAACATTGTTTAGACCTTCTGGTTTATATCCTTCTATGTTTTTCTTGATTACCTATTCTGTTCTTCTTTATTCATTTATTTTTTCATTGTTATGGATGTGGTGTATATGAAATGGATCAAACCTCCTTGCAAGCATGAATCACGATCTATCTAGGTGAACTTGGGAAATTCAATGTGAGACATAAAATCAACAGTTATCAAGGAAAAGGAGGAAGGGAATGAGATATTTTAATGTTGCCATGCTCGTGTTTGCTTGTTGTGAGATACTTTGACAATATTCATGAATGGAATGTGGTGGTTTTGTGGATCTATATGATTGCAAGGTATGCTCTGAATGAGAAAAATGAAAAGGCTCTCAAGATGCATTGGCAAGAGTTGATGATGAGGATGAGGCCTAATGATTGTAATTTCTCGATGGTGCTTCTGATTTGTACAAAAATCATGGCTTATGATAAGGGTAAGCAATTTCATATCCTCACCATAAAATATGGATTTTATTCATATGATTTTTGTGGGTATTTATCTAGTTGGAATGTCTGCAAAATGTGGGTTTGTTTCTAGTTTTGTTCACTCCTTTTGGGCATCATGTCAAAATTCCCATGAATTGATAGTTCAAAGCTAGACTGAGAATGTTTGCAATAGGATATGTAAGTGGATATTGTGTTAATTATAATACAATAACTGGTGCTCTGTGGACTCAAAAACCCAATTATCTTAGGTGCCAAGATAACTCCATGCAATGTTTTTTCTTTAAAGGGCCACCGGGTATTTTATTTGAGAGGTATCTATGTTGGTTGTTACCATTTCAGCAACCATTTTGAAAACAGGGATGTAACAGCCCTATATCAACACACTTCCACCTGCTACCTACAGCCTATAATAAACAACAAACTGTCAAACTTTGATAGCCCTCCCTACCTGCAACCACAGTAAATACTGAACTGAATCAAAGGTTAACTATTAGTTGGATGGTGATATTGTTTAAGAGAGGTAAATAAAGTCTAAAAATTTAAATTATTTGCATAGCTACAAGTCTGGAACATACATTTGGTGGCTGTCATATATTGCTAATAATAGTGTTCAAGGTTTGGAGTGGCGTGGTTTACATTGAATGCAAAACTAAGACTCTTATACACCTTACATTGGTAACCTTCACTACTGCTATAAAATTGTCATAATTAGAACTGTCATACTGTATTATTTCTGCTATAATTATATGAGTCCTGATACTTGAATGGAAGGTTATTGGTTGGTTAAATACTACAATTGAATTGTATATGGTTACACAGGTAATGATCTCCTATATGTTAAAGTGCTACTGGATGACCTTGCTACTAATTCCATATATCTTGAATTGAATACATTGACTTGATATCATTTACATTTGCATCTATAAGCAATAAATAAACTTAGTATGTCTTCTTCATTCATAGAAGTGATTGATTGAAAGGCGCTGGTCACTAATACAATTGTGTAGAAGTTATAGTTGTTTTCCCCTGTAATTAAATAGAAAGAAGGTTCCCTGCAACCAAATGCATTTTCCAGGGCAGTAGAGTCCATGGCTAAGTTGCTGGAAAGACCATAATAGGTGTCATGCCATGAAAATTTTGGTACAGAAATGTGTGGTAGAGACTAGAAATGTGTTACCAATTACCTATTTTGACTTGGTTTGACTCAGTTTTTTACTAAAATTCACCAAAATTGCTCATAAAATTTGACATTTCCTCTATATTTCCTTTTCTATCCTTTTACTTAAAGTTTTAACATTACCACTAACTATTCCAATATGTTTGAGAAAGTTTCCAACCTCATCAAAATTCATATGGAGAAAGTAGAATTTCATACTCCATGCAAAATTCAACAGACTTAATAGTTTAAAGGATTTCAGGATTGGCAAGATTACAATTGTTTGATTGGATTCTATCATGTATCAAGGAATGGGATTGGCATTTAATCAAGAGAAATAGGCCCTTTATGTGACATGATGTTGGTGCCATTGATTGTTGAATTCCTCTATCATGGCCTTATAAAAAATGTACCCTTCACTCAAGCCAAAATCATTGATTAGGAATGAGCTTTTTCTATGATATTTTAAGGCTTGTATTAGGTAGTTTAATCAAAATTGAATGGTGTTAATCGATGTCTCTGGAGGATTTGTTAGTTTTTCAACATTAAGCTAGCATTATTAGGATCTTTAACTGAGAGAATAACAAGTACAACAATCAAACACAAGAGCCAATGAACACTTTGTTTTTCCTCAAGGAAACCATAAAGGAGAAAACCCCACAACTTCCTTAGAGATATAATTAGCACCAAAATAGTAAAATACCCCAAAACAGTAAGTGATATCCCGAAAGCAGTAACCTTCTTTTTATCTAGCCCCAGTGTCTTCTCCTTCCTCAACTATGCGCTACACTTGAGTGTGGATGAGTTGTGTCATAAATAGAGACTCCAGTTCTCTATTTATACTAATCCTGACATGACTAAAACCCTACTAGGGCCAACCTCTACTAGGAGAGTCTAATAACCCTAGTGCCTAGGAACTACGAGGACTTTAACCCTTAGACAATCATAGGGTTACTCACTATGACTTGACATGACTTGTCTACATTATTGATCCACCCGATCGAAACATCAGGGCATGACAATATGACTCAATTACATTATAGATACATCTCGGAATAAACATTGGGTTACAATACATAATATACATAGATGAATACATTCTGAAGTTACAAATACATCAACACTCCCTCTTAACTAGGAAGCTATTCTTTCAACACAATTTTCAGCACTGCTCTTCTTCTCTGTATCAGCTGGATCATCTCATCATCTGCATTTCAAGTATTTTGAGTCTTCAAGTCATCTTCATGTTCAAGTCATCTTCATCTTCGGATCTGGATCATCCCTTGATCTGGATCATCACTAGATCTGGTTCATCACTATGCATCATCACTCGATCTAGATCATCACTCGATCTAGATCATCAGTGTTGGATCATCATCACTTGATTTGAATCTTCACTGGCTATCATCACTATATATAGATCATCACGGGTGCTATCTCATGATTCTTCTCGTTAGAGGAAGTTCTATAGAGCTAGCCATTTTTCATGCTGGTTGTAGGCCTAGCCTCCATGTAGGTCTTCTTCAACACTTATATCTGATCAACACGTGATTGAATATAGATACCGCACTTACATCTGATCAACACATGATCGAATAATGGCTCATCATTTCTATATGATCAACACATGATCGAAGATAGATATTGCACTTACATCTGATCAACACATGATCGAAGAAAGGCATGCCCAACACTTACATCTGACCTACTTGTTATAAAGGCATGCTCAACACTCACATCTGATCATGTCGAAACCAATCCTATAATCATATCAGAAAGGCCCAACACTTACATCTGATCAACACATGATCAAAGAAATGCTTCAACATCTCTATCTGATCAACACATGATCGAAGATAGATACTGCACTTACATCTAATCACCACATCATCAAAGAAAGGAACTGCACTTACATCTGATCAACACATGATCAAAGAAAGGCACATTGCTTATATCTGATCAACACATGATCGAAGAAAGGATTGACACTTATATCTTATCAACACATGATCGAAGAAAGGCTCTGCACTTACATCCACCCAGTTGGGAACACATCTTGCTCACAATGATGGAAGGGATTACACTCATATCTGATCTTGTAGGAATCAATCCTACAGTCATATCAGAATGGCCCCCAGTCCTCCTTGACTAAGCTACCTGGTAACTGACCAGGTGCCTCCATTCTCCTAGAGAATGGTAATTACCCTTACATATGTCCTACTCGACATAATGGCCAACACTCACATCTAACATGGAAGGAACTTAATCCTTTAGCCATGAAAGAATGGTTCATCCCTTACATTTGATCAAGTGGGAACACCCCTCTGTCACATCTGAATGGATTCTTAGTATTAGAATGAGTTTTCCTGGTAACTGACCAGGTGCCTCCATTCCTAGAATGGCAATTGCCCTTACATATGTCCTACTCGATAGAATGTCCAGCACTCATATATGACATGGAAGTAACCAATCCTCTCACCATGATAGAATGGCTTAGCCCTTACATATGACCATGGAAGGAGCCAATGCTCTCACCATGCCAAAATGGCTATGGGTATCATCATTTTATATTGGAGGAAACCTCGGTCTGGAGAACACCAAGCTTCTCCCTGAAGTACTCAAAATTTAGCCTAGCCAATGGCTTCATCAATACAACAGCTATCTATTCCTCCATCACAACATACTTGAGCTTCACTGCTCTCCTCTGCACCATATCCCTGATATAGTGATACTTGATCTCGATATGCTTCGACTTGTCATGAAACACTGGATTCCTTGACAACTTCACGTAACTATGGTTGTAACAATGTATACAAGTAGCATCCAACTGGAAATCAAATATATCAGACAGTAGCTTCGATAGCCATACTACCTCATAACTAGTTGAACAATCTGCGACATACTCTACTTCAGCTGTACTCAGTTCCACACAGGATTGCTTCCTGCTAAACCAAGAGATCACACCTGATCCCATACTGAAGAAACACCCTGAAGTGCTCTTCCTATCAATGGAACTGCCTGCCCAATCTGAATCAACATAACCCTCTAGGTTAATATTTTGATTTGCATTGTACCTGAGCCCATAATCAACTGTACCCTTCAAGTACCTCGAAATATGCTTTGCAGCAATCGAGTGAACATTTCTTGGATCTGTCAAGAACTAGCTCAAGGTGTTCACAGGAAAGCAACTGTCTGGTCTTGTGTTTCTCAGGTACATCAATGACCCAATCATCTGATGATACATCGGAGCATCAACTGACTCTGATGAAGCATCATTCAATAGCTTCAGATTCAATTCCATAGGTGTGGCCATAGTCTTGCATTCCATCATCCCAAACCTCTTCAAGATCTCTACTGCATACTTCCCTTGTCCAAGGAATATTCCATATATACTCTGCCACACCTCCATACCTAGAAAGTAATGCATCATCCCCAAGTCCTCCATTTTGAACTCAGCAGTAAGCTTTCTCTTCATATCAGCAATCAACCCATCCGTACCTATCACAAATAGATCCTCTACATATAGTAGAAGCATCACTCGGTTGCCATCCTCAACCTTATAGTAAAGGTTGGAATCTACTTTACTCTTGGTAAAGCCCAAACTAGATAAAAAGATGTCAATTCTGCCGTACCAAGTCTTGGGTGCTTGTTTAAAACCATATAGGGATTTCTTCAATTTGCATACATGATATTCTTTGTCATGTGTCTCAAAACCAAGTGGTTGTTCTACATACACTTCCTCTTGCACTACACCATTCAAGAAAATAGTCTTGACATCCATCTGGTGTATCTTCCATTTCATCACTGCAACTAGAGCAAGTACTGATCGATGGAAGTGTATCTGGCTACAGGTGCAAAGGTTTCTTCATAGTCTATTCCTTCTTTCTTAGAGAAACCCTGAGCTACAAATATTGCTTTATACTTTTCAATGCTACCATCTGCAGCATGCTTGATCTTACAGATCCATTTGGAAGTTACAACTGACTTCCCTTCTGATATTAGGACAACATCCCAAACATCATTCTTCATGATCGATTGATATTCTTCAATCATAGAATCCTTCCATTCTTTCCATTCTGCCACTTCTTCATAATTGGAAAGTTCTTTATCAATGAAATCACATGCCCGGAGCAGGATTTGGTCCTCTTTCTTTCTCTATGATTCTCTTCTGGAGTCCCATATCTTTCCGCACCTTGGATAAGTTCACGTACCCAAGTAGGTTTCCTCTTATGAGGATTCTTCTCCAGAGGTGGATCTACTGGTCTGTGTGGTTATTCAAAATCTCGATCTTCTTCTTGAGCTTATTTGTTCATGGTTGTATCATGAATTCTAGGTGCTTCTGCTTCTACTTCTTCAGGTTCTTCAGTAGGTCTCTTTCAAGATTTGTTGTAAGCTGTGTCTTCATCAGATGTCACATCCCTACTGATGTCAATCTTCTTGTATCCTGGGAAATAGATTATGTAAGCCTTCGAGCTTTCAGAGTATCCCACAAATATGCCCTTCTTTATTAAAGGATCTAATTTTGTCATTAGAGGAAATTTCACCTCAAAATGGGCCTCCTAAAAAAAATTAATAAAATAATAGTTAAAATAATAAAATACTATTTATTAATTTTGGAGGAAGAAAAGAAAAAACTATTTTTTTGTTTGTATTTTCGACATATCTCCCCATTTTTTTACTCAAATTTTGATCAGGAGAGCTCATTGGATGTGGAATTAAATTATGCATACAACGAATAGCCACTCGACATACTTTTGATAGACCCCACTACCTAAAAAACAGGAAATACCTGAAAAAACGTGATGATGACATCATCATCACATTTTTTCAGGTATTTCTTGTTTTTTGGGTAGCAAGGTCTATCAAAAGTATGTCGAGTGGGTACTCGTTGTATGTGGAATTTAATTCCGCATCCAACGAGCTCTCCTGATCAAAATTTGAGTAAAAAAATGGGGAGATATGTTGAAAATACAAACCAAAAAAGTAGTTTTTTTTATGATACCTATCTCCAAATTTATATTAAAAAAGTGTTTAATACCTATACGGTATTTCAAATTTAAAGAGATTTCATTGGCTAACACATGATGACATGGAATTTGAGTTAAATTTAAATGGCCCATTTGAGTTGAAATTTCCTCTAATGTCTCTTCTCTTTTGGAATGTGTATGTACATAGGACAGCCGAATATTCTGAAATGGCTGACTTCTGGTTTCTTGTCGGAGAATACATCTTCAGGAGTCTTGTTCTCGAGTACTCTATTTGGAGTATGGTTCTGTACATACACCACTGTTCTGGCAGCTTCATCCCAAAGATGAATAGGAAGATCTTGATCATGAAGCATGGCTTTTGTAGCTTCCATGATGGTTCTGTTCTTCCATTCCACAATCCTATTCGCTTGTGGATTATAAGGAGTGGACAACTCGCTCTTAATCCATGATTCTTTGCATAGATTTTTGAATTCATTCAAAGTGAATTCTCCACCATTAACTCATCGAAAAGTCTTGATCTTCTTTTCAGTGTGATTCTCAATCAAGAATTTGAATTCCTTGAATTTTCTGAATACTTCATCTTTGTTCTTCATGAAGTAAACCCATGTCTTTCTAGAAAAATTATCTTTGTCTTTCTAGAAAAATTATCAATAAAAGAAACATTATATGCATACCTGCTTAGTGAGTTTGATGACATAGGACCACATACATCGGAGTGGATGATTTCTAGTATGCCTTTGGATTTTATTTTGCTGCTGGGAAATGTCTTCTTTGCATTCTTCCCTTTCGCACATCCTTTGCAAACCCCATCATGTTTTTCTTGGAATTCTGGAAGACCTTCAACAGCTTTGCTCGCAATAGGTAGTGATATGTAATGCACATGTGAAAGCCTTATATGCCAAAGCTCATTTGGCTCTACTATGTCATGGATCAAGGCTTGTTCTGGATGGCCCTTCAATTTGTACAAACCTCCTTCTTGTTCTCCAATCACTACCACATCATCGACAGTATTTCCCTTTGGCCACATAATGACTTGACCATCTATGAATGCAACTCTCATTCCTTTTGCATCCAATGCTGATATGGAGAGAAGGTTCTTCTTGAATCCTAGTATAAACAATACTTCTTTCATTGTTAGAGACTTACCCAAGTCTAGTTTATATGAAGATTCCCCACTACCTTTTATTGGATATTGGTAGTCATCTCCTAGCTTCACCTTGTGAAGTGATTCATGTTCTAACAGTCTCACAAAGGATTCCTTGAATCCAGTCATATGTTTGGAAGCCCCACTATCGACTATAATCCAATCATCACTTCCATGAGTAATGTTACCTATGATATTGGAGATCAAAACATATTCATCCTCGCTTGAAGAATCTTCACTTTCATATCTGGATCTCTTGTTGGATGCCATCATCATCCTCTACAGCATGAGCATGATGTCTTTTTTTGTTCCCCTTCTTCTTATGAGAGTGACCCTTGTTCTTAGGAAATTCTTTTGCAAAGTGTCCTCTTTCATCACATGTATAACATCTCAATTTTGATAGGTCCCTTCTAATGTTATCTCTATGATGAGGATCCTTACCTTTAGAGTAATGAGATCTTCTTCTACTTTTCTTGGAGTAGACTGTGAGAGCTTGGTCTTCACTTTCCATATTCTCTTCTCAAGCTGCTATCCGTGCTTCTTCTTGAGAACATTCTTCCCATAGTCTACTAAATTTGACTAACTTCTTTCTAGCACAGATTCCTTGGATGAAAGAATCCCATTACCTAGGAAGGTCTTTCAGTGTTGTCATCACAATCTCTGCATTCTCCACTTCTTAATCTATAGCTTCTAATTGTTCCTTGATCTGAGAAACCCTTGTGAAGTAAGAATGGATGGTCTCTACATTCTGAATCTTCACATTCTTTAGTTGATTCCTCAAAGTCATCTTTTAGTTTATGTTCTTCCCTTCAAACAATTTTGTTAGGCCATCAAACATAGATTTAGGTGTCTTGAGAGAGGACACCTATGCGATAAGGTGATCCTTGATAGAATCAACAATGATCTTATTCGCCATAACCATCTTCTTCTTATGTAAGGCCTTTGCCTCATCTCCCTATGGAACTAGAACCTCCTCATGAATGTAGGAGTCTAATTCATTCTCTTCCAAAACCAGCGAGATCCTATACTTCTAGGCTTAGAAGTTATCAGCTCCCTCAAGCTTTTCATCAAGCTTGGTATGATGAGACATCTTAAACTGAGAATCTCAAATGGAAATACAAAAGATCTTAGATCTTACCAGGTCAAGATGTTGGATCTAAAACTTGAGCTGAAATCTTGTAGAGCTCGTTCAGGAGCAAATTAGGGTTTTTCTTTTCCGGAGATCTATCCACCCAAATGCCTTGAAATTTGTCCCTAACTTCAATTTTGGGGAGGAGATCAATCCAAGCCTGGGCTCACTGAAAAATTCTTCTTTTATGAAAACCCCTAATTTTCGGTAGCAGTGTCGGGTCCAAAACTGAAAAACCTAAAAATTGGATTCTGCTTCGACAGAAGGATGCACCCTAAGGAGGAGAGTTATTCCACCTTACTTTTGCTAAAAACATATGGAGGAAGATCCACAAACTAGGAATCCCTAGTTCCCACAGCTGCACAATGTCTTCTTCTCAGGTTAGCTATGATACCATGTTAGTTTTTCAACATTAAGCTAACATTATTAGGATCTTTAACTGAGAGAATAACAAGTACAAAAATCAAACACAAGAGACAATGAACACAGTGTTTTTCCTCAGGGAAACCATAAAGGAGAAAACCCGGCAACTTCCTCAGAGATAGAATCAACACCAAAATAGTAAAATCTCAAAAACAATAAGTGATCTCCTGACAGTAGTAACCTTATTCTTATCTATCCTTGGTGTCTTCTCCTTCCTCAACTATGCACTACACTTGAGTGTGGATGAGTTGTGTCATAAATAGAGACTCTATTTCTCTATTTATACTAATCCTGACATGACTAAAACCCTACTAGGACCGACCTCTACTAGGAGAGTCTAATAACCCTAGTGCCTCGAAACTGTGGGGACTTTAACCCTTATACAATCGGAGGGTTACTCACTATGACTTGACATGACTTGTTTACATTATTGATCCTCCTGATCAAAACATCGGGGCATGACAATATGACTCAATTACATTATAGATACATCCTAGAATAAACATCGGGTTACAATACATAAGATACATAGATGAATACATTCCAAAGTTACAAATACATCAACGGGATTAAGGTAGAGCCAAAGGATAGATGAGGAGGCAAAGGGTGATACTAATGGTGAGGATTCCAATATAAGCGATGGTGGAAATTTGCTTGTCATTTAAATGTTCTTACTCATTTATTCATAATCCTTTCTTTCAAAGTTCCAATATAATGTGTTATTTATAAATGAGTGGTCACAATTCCAGTGTGTTTCAGTTTTGGAAACACATACCTATTTCCCTGTATCATGTAACTTGGGTCCACAATCATAAATGGAATTGATTTATCTTCATTTCAATTAAATTTGTGGCACTTCTATGAACTTCCCTACCCATTATTTGACTAGAATTCATAAAACATTTTTCAAAGCTAATATTAAATGTCAAACTGGAAGAAAGGAAATACTCATTGTAAAGGGAAATGTGTAGCAATAGGAAGAAGGTATAGATTACCAACAAAGGACAGACCAAGGGATATTATAGTCAAACAAAAAATATGTTGAGAGTGAAACCAACCTTGGTGAGTTCTTCTTGTGAGCGATCAACTGCATGAGATGTATATCGAGTAGGGGCAACATGACCATTTACAGCATTATTGATAGCTACATCTGCAAAAGGATTGGGTGTGTTTCCACCATCCTTATTTTTTTCATTTCCCATAATCTCCACCTCCTCCTCTTATATCAACTAAACCATAAAAGGATAGCATACACATATATGCTTACAAATTCATACATCTCAAATGCAGTGACTTACTAATATAGATGCGTTCATAACAATGAACCAAAATATATAATTGTCATAAAAAATAAGCAGAAGTCGTGAAGAGAATTATTATACTATTGTTTAGTACTCTTATTTGATGCTTATGGATGGTTTATTCCATGCATTTGATACTTGATGCTTGGTCAATGGATATCATCTTCAACTATCTCTTGATAATAAATTATAAACGGGTAAGACCTTTCTCTATTATATTGGATGCTTGTCATTGAAAAGTGTAATAGTGTGCATGTTTCTCAAATTTGGTTGTGTTTCTCTTAACCCTTGTTATGTCACTGGAAGCAGTGATATATATGGATGGGTTCTTTCTATTAATCCACCCAACCGTACATAGTTTAATTTTTCATGGTTGTAGATTTTTTTAAAGTTTTTAAAATTTATATTAAATAGAATTATTTCAATATTATTTATTTGATTGTTAATTGGGATATATTTCAATGACGTAGGTTTTGATATCGGCTCCTCCAGCATTGGCGGTGTATTAGACGTCATAGGTGTCTGCTAGACGTGTTGCAATTCAATTAAACCCTGAGCATAGTTGTTAGTTTTTCTTTGATAATGGAAATTTTTTGGAGTTTGAAGCTTGAATGTTCTACAACAAACTGTTTTTGTTTGCTCAGTGTGGTTTTGAGGCTACTGAGCAAAGCTTTCTAGTAATTGTGGAATGCCAGAGCTTGTCTTGAGTTGTATATGCATAATTGCTCTGAGTAATTAGTGATACACTGAACCCAGCCATAGCATTCTTTGTATAAACTGACAAAATCCTATTGCATGCATCAATTCTTGCAAATTCTAAGTGTAGGAAAGCGTTGCGATAGAAGAACACAATATTCCCTCTGCGGTTTTCCGTTTCTTATGTCCAAGATGGCAGAATATTCTACCAAGAGGAAAAGAATCAGCAATGAGGGCTACCTTGGAGTGCTTCCTAAGAAAAAACCCAAGCCTGAACACAAGGAGAACAAATTCATGTTCAAGGTTTTGCTTCTTAATGGTTTCAATTTGACTCTGCAGTTGGAGGATGTCATTGAAACGATGTTGGTCGCTGAGTTTGTAACGACTGTTAAAAGAAAATATGAGAAATAAATAATAGAAAAGGGTCCAATAAATATCCACTATGGTCCCCAAGTCTATGTGTAAGATTCAATGGGAGAACAAATAAATATGGAAACATCATATGCAATCATTCTCACAACAAGGCTATGCTCGTAGCTTTGCAGGTTCATCCCTAAACTTCCTCCCCTAAAATTTTATATTAAATAGAATTATTTTAATACTGTTTATTTGATTGTTTATTGGGATATATTTTAGTGGCGTAGGTTTTGATATCATCTCCTCCAGCATTGGCAGCGTATCAAACGTCATAGGTGTCAGCTAGATGTGCTGGAATTTGTTGCACTGAATTAATGTTGTTTTAATTCTGTTGCAGTATTTTCCCAGCCATTTAATTTGTCAATCCAAGGTTCATAGGCTTATGAAGCACATGAAAAGTATATACAGGAGTAAAGCAAAATTAAACTAATCTAACCCCTTGTGAAAGTAAGACTAATCTAATCTAACCCCCCTTAAGCTGAAACACACAATTGCTAATCTAATGCTGGAAGATGAAACACACGGCTGAAAGTAATTTCAATAAAAGAATGACAACATATTAAGAGCAACAAGACAACACATGTGAGCTCCCATTAACAATCAATCAATCTCAATTTACATCACAAGAATCAATGACAATCATGAAAGCATCAAAACCAATATTATGAACAAAATCTAAGAATTCCCTTCTCCATATTACAAAGTCAAGACTAACTTCTACAATCTACTATTCTCTAAGATAATCTAAGATCTAAGATATTCTAAGATAATCTAGGATTTAAGATTATTGAAATGAAGAGAGAGCACTCTCTTTTATACATGAAGGAAATAACCATCTCATAATTAGAGATCCACTATTCACTCAACCACTCAACTACTTTCCTATTATTACAAGATATGATCCCTTCAAATCCTCCACATATCTCTCACCAATCCTCCACATGTCTCTCAACCAAATCTCCATGATCTTCTCCTTGGAATATTCTTTTCATAACTATCTCCTTGAAATGGTGGAGGAGATATATGTGAAGTCTTTTTTTTGAATTAATCCTTCAAATATTCCTACACATTACAAAGCTTATCCATACTTGAAATATTAGTGAAAAACATGTTAATTTTCTAATATTTAATCATAAATTCACTTATAATACTAAAAATAAATAAAGTGGAAATAATAAGGTGAAACCCACATATATGTATGGAAATGGTATGATAAAAGGTTAATGGGATGATGAAATGTGAGGAATAGTGGAAGATAAAGGGGATGACAAAGTGACATTTCTGAGTCTTGACATACTTCCCAACTGAACTTGTTGCATGTCCTCATGCAACCGTGTATGGATCCTCTCAAGAACGTTTGGCATTTAAACTTTGGCTTTGATTGATGTTGTCTTTTTAATAATGAATATTTCCAGGGTGTGAAATACATGAGTAACAACTGGCATTTCCTTATGGTTGGGTTTTGTGTGAGAACCATGAATATAAAGAATGTTGGTTCTTGTGTTAACAACATTCATTTCATGATGTGAAATGCATGAGTAACAACTGAAATTTTCCTTATGGTTGGTTCTTGTGTGACAACCATGAATGTAAAGAATGTTGGTTCTTTTGTTAACAACATTCCTTGCATCATCTATTTTCTAGCTGCATAATAATTTAACCATACACTCACTGAAAATGATAAGCTATTAATGTGCATAGAAAGCATCATTGTGCATAAGAAATCATTTTATTTATCTTTATGAATCATGCCAATATGTATATAAATGTGTATGAAGAAAAGTGAAATAGAGGATTTGTCAGAAAAGAAATGCTCGTGAATGGTAAATGAGATGAAAAATGGGTGATGGTGGTGAAAATAATGGAATGATACTAGTGAGTATGTATTGAATATAGTTTTCCCTCCCCAACTGATGTGGTTGCATGTCCTCATGCAACCTAGCATGGGCTGTGAAATAAATGGATCATGGTGAGGGGATTTTCCAAATTATTAATTTCTAGCATGTAAGCAATTGCATGATTAATGTTTAGAAAACAACATACCCCCACTTACCCAAAAAGTACATGAACGATGCAACAGGAATGTAGCTGATGTCGTTGGATCGTGGAATGTGTCACTGCTATAGCAGTTGTAACTACTGGATCATCGGAAGTAAAGGAATCAGAACTGTTGCTGCTGAATCATGGATAATATGTCATGGTCGCAGGATAAAAATGTAATTGTAAATGCTACTGCGGCTGTAACTGTTGTAATGTGAAGTGGGGGAATCTAAACTACTGCTAATAAATAATGGAAAATGTGGAAGCAAGAAAGTGGAACTGTGGTACACTCATAGATCTGAAGTCATGTTTCTGCAACTACTGATGGAGTCACGAGAAAGAATGTATAGTCTTCACCTGCTACAAAACCTAGTGGTATAGTTCTAATCATGCAAATGTATGTGTAAAGGTCGATCGTGAAGAGAAATCATTCGATTACCAGCCATTGATGAATGATGTTAACCAATGCGAGGAAACTCACAAGTGATGTCAGTGAGTTCCAAGGTACCCAAGTACATCTTGCGAAGTGCGAATAGATGTGTTGATGTCGAGCCACTTGTCAGGGAGAGAACTTTCCATTAAGGCATGCAAGCCTCCAGGCACTCAAAATGAACTCTAGTCTATATCCCATATAAGATGCTAAGGTCGATGGGGCAAGACTTGTTGAAAGTTGGGCCTTAAGGAATCCCACATTAGTCAACAAGAGTTGGTATAAAAATATTGGTATGACTATCAGTGAAAAGATCTCACATTCAAGAAGTGGATATGGCAAGGCCATGTAGTCATGGAAAGGGAGCTGGTTTTTTTTTTAGAAGGAAAACATGAAAGGAAAAAGAGGGAAATATGAATTGAAAAATATAAAGGGATGTATGCAACTCAGAAAGATAGGCATGTGTGAAGTCATGATAGATAAAGCGATGGAAATTGGACTTCAAGACATGGATGGTGAAGGTGCTCTGAAGGAGAAATATGGATAAACAATTGTGACACAAATGAGTTTATGGATGGTTTCTATGTAACAACCAACATTATGATGTTTATTAGAAAAGTCATGAGTAACAGCTCCCGCAGGCTATCTACCAAAGCATGTTTCTCAAAAAATTTGTGTTTCTTTGAAAAATAACTTCAGCGGCAAAATGCGACTATCTCTGAAACCTGGAAAAAAAAATTAGTACAAAATCCTGCATGAAAACTTATTAGTGAATATGTATTGAATATAGTTCTCCCTCCCCAACTGATCTGGTTGCATGTCCTCATGCAACCTAGCATAAAAATTGTGAGAAGCTTGTAAAAGAAAGCATATCATGTAGAAAGAATTACATAAGTTGCAAAGAAAAATCTTGTTTCTCATGTTGGTTTCATCTCCGATTATTGTCAAAGTGACTTTAAGAAAAACAATTCAGCGTTAACCATAAAAGCAATTTCAGGAAAATTGAAAACGTCCATTTGCAACTTTATTTTTGTTTTGGGTGTTCTTATTTTTTTAACTTTTTGTTATATATATATTATTTTTAATTTTTTTTTCTTTTGCAAAATGTAAAACAAAAAAATAATTTTTATAATTTTATATATTTTTCTTATTTTTGTTTTATTTTTACAACACACCAAAAAGAAATAAAATAAAAACAATGGAAAAATACACAAAATTAAATTTACTCGATCATAGTTGTAACAACCTAGCTAGCTGCAATAGTAACGGCTGCGTCAGTGAGCTGCAACAACCACCGATAGCTTCTCCATATCTAGTTGCTTCTCACCTTCCTCTTTTTTTTGGTGTTAAGACCGGTCCAATTGCTTCTGCGATTATAATATATTCAATTGATGCTTAGGGGCTTTGTTCATATTTTTTATGTTCTTTGTTCAACCCTTTTTTTGAGCTTTGTTCAGCCTTTGTTCAGCCTCTATCGTCACAACAATGGATTTTACTGCTTCAGCTGCTTGGAACTGCCCACAACAGTAAATCTGCAAAATACCCTCCTGAAGAACCAGCTGCATATCGCAAATCGTGGCTTTGTTTGGTAATTTCCACTTGATTCAGATAAAGGAGGATGTTACGCACAACACCCACGTCTTGGATTTTCAAAATTATTTTCCATATGCCCGTAAATTAAGACACGAGTGAAGGTTTTCTTATGTGGGATGCATTTTTTTGGTTAAGGCTGTAACAGCCATTTGCAGGCCATTTGTTGTAGATTTATTCAATTCCTTTCCATTTTAGATGGATATGCAATACTCACCTAACTACCCAGGCCTAGAAAAGTAATGATTTATTTTCTTTTTGAGTGTATTTATCCATGATGTACAACTAACAACGAGATGAATGCATCACCAATTGGTCAAGATGCTTTCCAAGCTGGCCGAGAGAGCTAACTATTTCTTTATTTTTTTGTTTTACGCAGATTTAATTCAAGGTAGAAAGATGAAGTTGATTATGTTTTGGATGAAGACAAGCGATGGAATTGCTACTACTCAACCATAAATAAACCAGACTCAGAATACGTACTTCAATTGTGACATCGGCTTAGCCACTGTTTCAGTTCAAAATTTTCAAAGAATGCACTCGCATCCCATATGAATTTGTAGGACAATTTTATAAATTGAAATTTTTTTAGTAAATGGAGACAAATGACATGCACATTGAGGTATTAATTTTTTTTCATTCTGTTTCAACTTATTTGTTTCAGCTATAGCTGTTACAACTAATGTTTTAGCTTGGAGTTACTATTTCAGCTGTTGTTTCAGCTACAACTGTTACAACCTTTCAGCATGGAGCTTTTGCAGGCCACTCATTCAATTTTAATGAAAAAAATCTAATGCACCTATTGTTTTAATTGTAGATGTGCGATGGAGTGCACACATATAGAAAATTTCAAAATTGGTTTAGCTGAGGCATTATTGTAGAGAAAATGTTGGGCTGGCGTAGACTACCTGACAGTGTTTTGGTAATAACTTCTTTGTTTCACGCTTGATTTAAATGATTCCAAAGAAAAAATAAAATGGATTCATAGGGATAATTCCAGTATAAATAGGTTTTAAAAATTCTATGATATGGTATGTCATATAATCTGAGTAACAGCCTGTATCCTAATGTTGTTTGTGAGTTTCAGCCTAGACCAATGGTCACTATTTTGAGTACAACTTTTTTGTTAAAATATGGATTGATGTGATTCCAACTGGATATTAAAATAGATTCATCTAGTTATCTCCAATAGAAGTAGGTTTTGAATACAATAAGAATTGATAGGTCAAATATGCCAATGAATAGCTCAGAAAGTAGATTTTTTAGAGTGCATATTTAGGATAGGTAGTTAGTATTTTGGGCATATCTCCTTCGTACAATATTGAAATTGAATGATTCAAATTGTTTTGTAAACTATATTGATAGAAGAGTATGCATTAGAAACAGATTTTTAGAATTCATCCATTAGGTCTCCCAAAATGTGACTGTCTCAACTATGTTTTTGAGCTGCCTACTCCACCCACAGTCAATATTTTGACCATATCTTTTTTGTTTTAGAACCAAATTGAAGAATTGAAATTGGATTCGAAACTATACTTAAAGGGATACCTTGGATAGAAAAAAGTTTTAAAACTAATTCCTTATGGTCCCTAAAAATACTATTGTCCCGACTGTGTTTCAATGAATTTTAACAAGCCAAAATGCTAAAAAAAAAATGCAATAGATGAAACGTAGCTTCCACACAATGATACAAATGGTTGCATATGTCTATGATGATATATATATATATATATATATATATATATATATATAATGGAATA
>LPNX010302606.1:103643-123032 GCA_001517045.1 Pseudotsuga menziesii
TCGTCAAGCAATTTGTACCTAGAATGACTTACACAGTGTGTTGCAGCCACAGCTGCAACTCCTAAAAATGATATTATTTTCGAAATAAAACCTATGAAATTTTGTGGTTGTATAAATGGTTTGGCAGAGTTAATTTTCATAAAGGTATAAGATGAAGGATGAAGGGAAAAATATGGTTGTGACTCCAACTGACGAGAAGCTTACATGCATGACATTGTGTTTTAGCTATTGTTTTGTTCCATCTTGGAGTTGCATTGTTCAGCTTTGAGTTGCAGCTATTATAATTTCAGTTGTTTCAAGTTTAGAATGAATTTTCCACATGAATTTGCATGCTAGTTTTATTTTACAAGTTGGAAATTTTTTTAGCAAATGGAGATAATGATTTGCAAAATAAAGATGAAATCGATTAGGTATGTTGCAAACATTAATTTATTATTTCCTTATGTGTTCCAGTAACAACTATTATAGCTTATGTGTTTCAGTTGGAAAGAGTTTCATCTTATGTGTTTCAGCTATCGCATTTACATCTTTTTTTGCAAATAAAAAAACAATTATGAGAAAATGGAACAAATTGAAGATGAAAAATAGATTAGGAAAAAAAAATTTCATTCGTCAACAATAAGAATTCTTCCTGAAATCAATTTATTCATCCTATTTTTGATCCTCGCTATCGCATGAAGCGCGGAGGAGAGCATACTTATTCTAGGTGAGAAAAGACTAGAAATAAAATCCTACCTACTCTATGCTAATTGGGAATTAGAAAACAATTATGTGTTGTTAAATATCAAGTGTAACCATTCACATAACAGTAATAAGAATATGTTCAGTGTTAATTTTGCAAATAGAAGATGAGGATAAACATAAATGTGTGAAATTAATTGCTTTGATTGTGAATTATCTAGAAAAAAAAGAAAAAATAAATTGTTCTAGGCTCGTACTCGCTTGAAACCATCTTTTGATAGAGCTTTTGTAGGCATAGTTTCCACTCCTCATATCATGCTACAACTCCTCGTCGTCGTCATCGATCTCTTGTTTGCATGATTGTTCTCCATCAAATGTGCAAGATTCTTCATATGTTGATTCTTCATCTGTTTCTAGAGGAGCAATTAAGCTCTCAGCTACTATCAAGATCTCCTTTTCGAGAGAAGAGTAGATCCCTACTTTCACAAGGATCTGAGTGAGTTGTTCCAAGCTTAAAATCATTATTAAATCATTTTGAAAAAGGGATTCTTACAGCACCCAAATATAAATGAAAAATTTAAATAAACACTCTTGCTGAAACAAATTAAAAAAACACTCTATACAGAAAACAATTACTCTTCACAGTGGCGAAAATCAAACACACTTGCTGAAATTGAAATTCACACTTGCAGAATTGAAACACTCATTGCGGAAATTGAAATTCACACTCTAGTGTAAGCTTGCAGAAAAATAAAACTAAACTTCAATCTGAGGTTCAATTAATGTCATTTTAATTCTGTTGTAGTATTTTTCTAGCCATTTAATTTGTCAATCTGAGGTTCATAGGCTTACGAAGCACATGCAAAGTATATGTAGGACTGAAAAGAAATTAAACTAATCTAACCCCCCGTGAAACTAAGACTAATCTAATCTAACCCCCCTTAAGCTGAAACACGCAATTGCTAATCTAATGCAGGAAGATGAAACACACGACTGAAAGTAATTTGCATAAAAGAATGACAACATATGAAGAGCAACAAGACAACACATGTGAGCTCACATTAACAATCAAGAAATCTTAATTTACATGACAAGAATCAATGACAATCATGAAAGCATCAAAACCAATATTATGAACAAAATCTAAGAATTCCCTTCTCCATATTACAAAGTCAAGACTAACTTCTACAATGTACTATTCTCTAAGACAATCTAAGATCTAAGATATTCTAAGATAATCTAGGATTTAAGATTATTGAAATGAAGAGAGAGCACTCTCTTTTATACATGAAGGAAATAACCATCTCATAATGAGAGATCCACTACTCACTCAACCACTCAACTACTTTCCTATTATTACAAGATATGATCCCTTGAAATCCTCCACATATCTCTCACCAATCCTCCACATGTCTCTTAACCAAATCTCCATGATCTTCTCCTTGGAATATTCTTTGCATAACTATGTCCTTGAAATGGTGGAGGAGATATATGTGAAGTCTTTTCTTTGAATTAATCCTTCACATATTCCTACACATTACAAAGGTCATCCATACTTTGAGATATTAGTGAAAACATGTTAATTTTCTAATTTTTAATCATAAATTCACTTATAATACTAAAAATAAATAAAGTGGAAATAATAAGGTGAAACCCACATATATGTATCGAAATGGTATGATAAAATGTTAATGGGACGATGAAATGTGAGGAATAGCGGAAGATAAAGTGGATGAAAAATTGACATTTATGAGTCCCAAAACAATTCAATTAAACCTTGAGCACGGTTGTTAGTTTTTCTTTGATAATGGAAACTTTTCAGAGTTTGAAGCTCGAATGTTCTATAACAAACTATTTTCGTTTGCTCAGAGTCGTTTTGAGGCTACTAAGTAGACCTTTGTACCAATTGTGGAACGTGAGAGCTTGTCTTGATTTGTACATGCATAATTGCTTTGAGTAATTAGTGAGACATCAACACTATCCATAGCATTCTTTATATAAACTAATGAAATCTAGTTGCATGCATCAATTCTTGCAAATTCTAAGTGTAGGCAAGGGTTGCGATAGAAGAATACAATATTCCCTCTATGGTTTGTCATTTCTTGTTTCCAAGATGGAAGAACCTTCTACCAGAAGGAAAAGAAGTAGCAATTAGGGCTACCTTGGAGTGCTTCCTAAGAAGAAACTCAAGTAAACCTGAGGAGAACAAATTCATGTTCAGGGTTTTTCTTCTTAATGGTTTGAATTTGACTCTGCAGTTGGAGAATGTCATTGAAAATATGTTGGTCGTCGAGTTTGTAAGGACTGCTAGTAGAAAAGCTGAGAAATAAATAATAGAAAAGGGGCAAAGATAGATCCACTCTGGTCCCCAATTCTATGTGGAAGTTGCAATGGGAGAAGGAATAATGATGGAAACATCATATGCAATGATTCTCCCAACAAGCTCATGCTTGTAGGTCTACAGGTTCATCCTTGAACTTCCTCCCCTAAATCGTTTCTTTATTTTTTTTATAAGTAAAAAAAGATGTATTAATATGTGCGGTACAAAAGCATTCCATGAGCTCCTCAAAGTGCATTATGTTAGAACAAATATTTCCATATGTAAATGTTATTTACCGGATTTTATTTTTTTTAGTAACTAGGGGAATCGGCAACTGGAGCCTCATATTCACTACCACTATACCCCTAGGTTCCCCACACCCTTCACAAGACATGGGACACAGGTAAACCCGGGTGGGATTTGATCTCATGACCTCCAATTTACAACAAGTGACTTCATAACAACTGAATCGCCAATGAGACACACTCGTGTGGGCTATTATTTATTAAAAAGTTAACATTTCATAGATAATAAAGATTTATCCAAAGTATTTAGTGACATCTTATTCATATAGTAAGACAACATGACTCTTTCCTCTGTTTTTTGTTTTAGATTGTTTGATAGGATGGTGGTATTAACAATGTCCACACATTTCCAGTAAAAACATATTTATATGTGCATTTAATATATTTCTCTCTTAAACTCTAAAATTTGTGTGCTTTTTTCATTTTAATACAATGGTGAAAGAAATCTTGTCAAATATAAACACAAGTTTCCACATCACTGAGGAAACGGTATTGTAATATAGCATTTGAATGCGAGTTGATATTCTAGTGGAAAATGTGAGTTGGATAGATTGAATGTTGATTTCCTTCGTAGGACACGTGGAATGTAACTCCATAACCACATCTCTTGATGGAATTACCCCAAGAACACATTTTCCAGACATCATTAGCTGATTTAGTTGTATGCCCATTTTTTTATTTCATGGAGTATTTTGATATTTTTCATGCCTAGAAAAATGACCACTTGTGTATAAGTATATGAATGGATAATTTATAAATTTAATTGCCAGCCAACATAGTGGTTTTTTGTTTATTACGACAACTATTTGCAAGCGGTATGGGCCAATGGACCTGGCGAAAGGAGATTTATAAGGTAAGGGTTCTTGCATTTCCTACATTCTCCCTAGGCATTAATATTTTATATGACTTGATTGTATCTATCGTATAATATAACTTCGCTATTTTCATTTCTATCCTCTTCATCATGCTTCCTATCCAATGTTTCTATAGAAACGTAAGAATATCAAACTTAACTATCTTTGTTGTGTTCTTGTTGTACAATTCCCTGCTTTTACCACTCTTATGTTCTCTCTATGCATTGCCCAACTCTATTTTTTAACCACTTTCCCTCTATCAAAACTGTTTGTTTTCAAATTTTGGTTGCATTTCTTCATCGTTTCTTTAAATTACTATTCAAAATTGTGTTTTATTTTTCATTTTCTACCAAAATCTTGGAAGTTTTTGTTCCTGTTTATTTTCTACCAAACCAAAATATTGCACGAGAATCCTTTTTTGGGTGGAAATGGAGGTGTTTTTCCTATTGTCAAAGCTTCTTCCAACCTTCTCATGGGGAAGAGGAGTCTCGAGTTTTAAAACCTAGTAAGAGCAATTATCATTTATCCTCCATCTTTGAAGCTACCATTTGTAGTTATATTACAAGTGTATTATGATAGATTTCTTAGTTTGGCATGGGAATATTTGTTGGGGTTGAAACAGAGGTATATTGCCATTCTATACCATTTTTCTTGTAGTATAATTTTTTAGGAATTGCGGTGACATTGCCACCTCGTGGCTCTTGTTTGAAAAATATCTAATGTCTAGCTTAGTATTTTCCTATTGAAGATTTCTGAACTGGATCTAGTTATTAAGGAGCAGATTGGGTTTGAACCATTCAACCCTATCTACTCTTTAATCACTAAAGCCTCCATCAGATCCTCAATTGACGCCATCTACGTAACTTGGATTTGTTAGGAACTAATCACAACTTTTATGCCATTTTAAATCTTAATTCATCTTTCATTTTTTATTTATAAGATCTAAAAATTTCCGTCATTTACATGTATTAAACTCATCCCTAAAACATCAAATCACATGGTAGGTTTTCCCCAGTTTGTGGCTCGAAATTACCTTTTGGAAATATGCTTTGTACTGCTGATTAAATATGGTCTAAAATAGAATTAAAAGGTCCATGAGACTGCACATCAATCAGAAGCACTTATTAAAGATCCAAAACTGTGGAAAGGAATGTGCCTTTCCATGGTTTTTTATTTTTTTAATCCTCCATAATTCATCTCAATATCGACGCACCTTCGTCACGGGTATTACAAAACCGTCGAAACCCCAAGTTTCTTTCCATGAATAATGTCTCTATAGCAACGCTATTTCGTGGAACAATTAGCATTCAACATGCAGATTTCGTCGATAGAGATTAGTTTTCCACGGTTTTTTGTGGAAAAAATTTCTGTTCAAATTCTAGAATTCATTGATAGAGGGACACACCTTTGTTGCAAACGATCCATGGTTGTGCGTGGAAACAAAAATTTTCCTAGTAGTTTTTGGCCATATTTGCGTCATTATAGGGATGATACTTTTGTCTATAGAGAGATGAAATGTAGAAAATGAATTAAAAAAAATCAATTTAAAGGTCATCGTAGAGAAGACACATGGCGGTTTTGCATGGAATAAATTTTTGTTCAAATTCCATATTTCGTCGCTAGAGAGACAAATGGTCGTCGAAAGTTATCCACGGTTTGGTGTGGAAACTAGATTTTGTCAAGCAATTTTTGGCCATATTTTCATCATTATAGAGACAAAACCATTGTCGATAGAGCGACGAAACGTAGAAAATCAATTCTAAAAAATCAATTTCAAGGGCACTGTACAAAAGACATGTGGCATCCATTTTTTGTCTCTATATTGACGGTGTATAAAGTTCATCGTTATATCCATGAGATAAGTGCCATGAAATGTCATGACCATTATTATTGCAATTGAGATGACAAAACATGGAAAGAGCAATGAAAAACCGTCTCAATTTTGTTACTATGTATTAGTGCTAATTAATATAATATTAAGTTGTTTGTGTCCTCCAAGAGAAGTCGTCCTAGTCAATTTTAGTGGGGTCAACTTGGTGGAGTGAATTGTGAATTGAACGTAATAATCTAAATAGAATTAAGGCTCTCCTCATTTCTACACACTCACACTCACTTGCCAAGAGAGAGAGAGATAGTTGTAGCTACAAGGAGGAGAAGCATCACTCTGGGGTTCTATGTTTTATCTTTTGATCATTTATATAGAGGAAGCGTTTTTTGGGGTTTTCCCATTACGGTTTTCCCACAGTAAATTTGTGTTGATCTTGTGATACTGTTTCTTTCAATGATCCTGTCTATGTGATTTTTTTATGAAATTGAAATTGAATGCTGATAATCTAGCTTAGCATATGGAATCTTAATATGCATTATACATAAGGGTATAGTAGCATTATGAATATGAAGTTGGAAAATTTAAGAGATTATGGTTATTTCTGTTACAATTATTTATTCTAGCCTAAGAATTTTATATTTCTAATGTTTTAAAAATATATTAATATGCAAATATGTAAATAAGGTTAGAGCCATTCAAACTATCTTCTTAGGTATCTCAAGTATGAAACTATGTTGGGGTTATTAGTATTTTCTTAGAATTACAAATGATGCAATCTTGGTGTTAATATTGCCCCTTTCCCTAACTCTTAAAGGGTTCTATCTCATCGGAAGAGCACCTTATTTACAAGCAGGACGTTGAAGGTTCGATTCCTTCATTCCCTAATGATAGTGCACTATTGATATTTTAAATAAAAATATATTGTATTATGATTTATTATGGCTATGAGAGTGGTTCTAAGTTGAATTCATATGTCACTATGAGGGGTGTTCAAAACTGCCCTTGTATGTTACAACAAGGGGGTTCAAACCCCCCCTGTAATTTTATATGAGGGGGGTTCATAACTGCCCCCAGATGTTTGTAAAGAGTTTTAGGGGGGATTTCAAACCGCCTCCATAGGTACCAATGAGGGGGGTTTATAACCACCCCAAAGCTTTGTAAAGAGTTTAAGGGGGGTTTTAACCTCCTGCGTAGGTACCTACGAGGGGGGTTTATAACCGCCCCCAAAGGTTTGTAAAGAGTTTCAGGGTGGGTTTTGAACCATCTCCATTGGTACCTACGAGGGGGGTTTATAACGGCCCTTAAATTTTTGTAATAAATACTTTTAAGGGGGATTTTGAACCACCTTCATAAGTGCCTATGAGGGGGTTTTATAATTGACCACAAACATTTGTAAAGAGTTTTAGGGGGGGTTTGAGCCACCTCCATAGGTACCTATGAGGGGGCTTTATAACCTCCCCAAAATTTTTGTAATAAAGGATATCAGGCAGGTGGGTTTAACTCTCCCTATAGGTACCGATAAGGGGGGTTTGAAATTTCCCCCGTAACCATAGGTACCTACAAGGGGGGTCTTAAACCACCCCCAAAGGTTTGTAATAAGGACTTTTATGGGGGGGTTGGAACTTCCCCCATAGGTTTCTATGGGGGGGTTTAGAACCGCCCTTAAAAGGAACTTTTTTTTTTTTGGGGGGGGGGGGGGGTTCGAATCGCCCCCACAAGTCACTTTGTTTTTTTTTGGGGGAGGGCGTCGAATTTCCCCTAGGAGTAACTTTTAGGGGCAGTTTTGATCTCTTCCAAAACCACCCTTAAAATTCAAAACTTTTAGCATCATAGCTATTAGGGGCGGTGTTGTAAAGACTGCCTCAAAATCCAAAACCACCCCCAAAACTGACTTTTGGAGGTGGAAGACAACCCCTCTTAAAATTCAAATTTGTTGTAGTGACACTACCATTTAATATACCTAACATCTGTTTTAGTCATCAAAATCTACAACAAGCAATAGGGAAAGTCCTAGTGATAGCAGTGATAAGTGAGGACTGAAAAAAAATTAAACAAGAGTTGGACCAGAAAAAGAGGAAGCGAGGAATAAGAAAACAGAAAGAATTCAATATCTAAAAAAACTTTAAAATTGAGAAATTCATTCTGAATTCCCAACAAATGTTTCGAGAACTTAATGGAATTGAAAATCATTCCCGCTGACACACATTGCACCTAAAATAATCGCTTGCAGAAACGAAGCACATAAGTCCATAGAAAGTGAGTACCTCACCAAAGACCTCAATTTGGGAATTTAATGTGGACTCGAAGGCACAATTACAAAAACCTAAGACCTAAATTCTAGGAAATTCTAAAAAATCACAAAAAATTTCAGATATCAAAAAAATTTTCAAATGGTTCAGAAATGTGGAATATATAAAAATAGAGAATTATATACTCAAAAATTCAAGAAAAACATAGAATAATACAAAATATTAAACAATAAACAAATCCAAATAAAGAATAATAATGAAAAAAAGGAAGATGGCATGGATTGATTTGATGCATTTTTTTTTAAGGAAATGTTCATAATTTCAATGTTGGAAGGTACAGTTGTCCAAATGGTACAA
Organism: Pseudotsuga menziesii; assembly: GCA_001517045.1. Classification (NCBI taxonomy): domain Eukaryota; kingdom Viridiplantae; phylum Streptophyta; class Pinopsida; order Pinales; family Pinaceae; genus Pseudotsuga; species Pseudotsuga menziesii. Next base: position 112,238 of record LPNX010302606.1, read on the forward strand.
CGTCTAACCAAACTTGGTAACTACGCTTACCAGTTACCATTAACTACATGAGTAGCGATTTTCATTCATCATTGTCTCATGATCAAGGGCTCACTAAAAATAATTGTAATCCATAATCAAAATCATGCACACGTCTATCTCTTTTGGGAATCCACAAACATGGCGAGAACTAGTTGTTAGTAAAAAAGATGGTTTTAAAAGTCCGTCTCAGGAAGTGAAGTTTGGTGTATTTATAGACTACGAATATAGCCAGGCTTAATTATTATTTTGTAAAATATATTTAAAACAACCCTGTTTCTCTGTTACTTTTTTCAAGAACCGATTGTGCCCCCAAACAAAGGAATATTAACCCATTCCTATTATAATGGCAGTGAATCCTATTTCCTTAACTTAACCAAAATGAAAGAGACCCCTTCTGTAGTATCCGTATTAGTTCACACTATTTGATTCGATAGTCACTAAGGTAAACATTAATATTCTAGATGGGGAAACTATCGATTTATAGGATCTTTAAGTAACATCGACAAGTGGTTAAGTGGGTATACAACTTGGTTATATCAAACTATCAATGGAAGCATCATGTAGAGCCCACAGATCTACCATTCTACACATCATGTATGACAATATTCGAGGCCCTCAAGTATGGAAACATTGGTAATGGTACTGCTATCCCTAAATTTGAACCTAGACTACAGGGGTTCAAGCTTAAAGAAATCTTTTTCAAAAATATAATTCAATGAAAATCAAGATAAAAACTGGGCTGGTATGTACTCAAATCCATAGGAAAATCACATAATCATTAAAGAACTATATAACATAAAACATAATACAAAATCCAATATCAAAGGAACTACGATCATGAATTTATGAAATGACACCGACCCTGCTATTAAAATTTTAAAAGATAAATGTATTTCACCATAAGAATCATGTAATGGGATTCAATTGACGATATACAGGATAAATCACAAGAAATACAATTCATAAAAAACATAGCCAAATCATAATCATACTCATATCAAAGCAGAACCTGTATTGAAGATGTAGAATATTTCATGTCACACAGAATATCATCAAAACTGGATTTCCATCACTCCAAATGCCACCCCCCTTTTCAATCTAGTGACTATCCTTATATACAAAATATCTGATTTTCTAAGATAGTTATCAGATCCTACTTCTATGGATCGAGCTCTTCAAAAATAGAAAAGTCAATCTTATAAAACTGTCTGCCTTAATTATCTGGAGCTCGTTCTGATTTTCTACCTGAATAATTGGATCTAGAATTAATATACTCTACCATTTGGTATTTGCGTTGAAACATGGACTTCTTTGATACTTGAACTCGGTTTCAAGATTTAATACTTAAAAGATCTTGGATCCTGGATCCTATAACTCATGCCATCCATCTCAACAATTCGACAACCATCCTCTAGTCAGACCCAATTTCTGTAGCTTTTATATTTAACAAATTTACTGAGCAAACTATACAGTAACATCGAAAATGGATTTGTTCCTGCAGTTTCTTTATATGTGGGACACTAATGTTGTGGTGTATAATTTCCAGATGACCAACATTATTTACAAGACATGATCTACAAAATGACTTATGAGAGCTTCCAAGTTCCAGAATTAGCAATGGTGGTGGTTTTTCTCCGATGAATTCCATTTAGTGCTAAGTATGGCTACTTCCTCTGAACTGGGCGTTTTGGCCAGCTTACAACTCCTGCGTAAACCTCAAATTTCCGCCAAGCCAAATACTATACTACACATGGAATTGGAATCGAGTGAACTAATTCATATTGTAGTTCTGTATTCTAACACACATAGTAAGTATTCATATAATGATGTTGCTTATTATCGGTCCAGATAGCCTCATTTACAGTACCATTATTACTAATTCTCTTCCCCTTTAGCTTTAATATAATGCAGAATTTTGTTAAACTCCTCCTAGTCAAATTTTCATCCTCTACCAACAAATTAACACTATATCAGAATCAAACATAGGCCTATTAACTGCTTTCCAAAATGCCACATGGAATTCCTATACCCTTGTGAAGAGTTCGTCATATTTCTCATCACACACTACATTTGCACACATTATAAGAAACTCTTTTTCTATCAACCTCGGACTATTCAAGACAGAATGTAACTCCTCATAAAGTTCCCCAGGACTGATCCACAAACCTTGTTAAGATGCTGGTACTTAAGAGACACATCATTTGTTTCATTCTCTATCTTCCACTACCACATTGCACATCTAAGTATTGAAAAGTTCTTGATTAACTCTCTCAATCGCTTTACAACAGGGTTCACTTTATCATTCAAGGGAAGTAAATCTATTGACTTGGTAGAAAAGCATGGTAACAACTGGGGGTTTAACATTCCAGAAAAGATGGACTTCAACTCTTCCCAAACAGATTCAAGGGATTTTCTGACCAGATGGTCCTTTGCATCATCCACCATTATCAAAAAAAAGATTTGAAGAACGAGCAGTATTGTGCAACTTTAGCAGCAAAAAAAGTAATCCACTGCAAGCAAAGTCCCAAATCACTCGTTTGTGATAGAGTAACCTTCAATTCTAGAGATCATTAAATATTAGATGAATAGCTTTCCTCTTGTCAGGTTTGATGCTATAAAATTCATTTAGAATCATGAGATGCCTACGTATTCTTTGCAAATATACTAGCTTATCATGGGAAATTTTGAAAATTTACAATACCTGTCACAAGCATTTTTCCAAACCTCTCTTGCAATGATGATTTCAGTTTGCAGATAGCAAAAGACAAATCGGCTCTTTTACAAAAAAGTTATGCCCAGTTTCTCTCTACAAAAGACAAATCGACATCTCCTATAAAATTTTAAATAGCTTCAATGAGTACGAGCACTACAGAAATGCCTGTATAGAACTTTTTGCATTGTCAGACACCTTGTCATTTTTTCCTTGTAATTGGAAGATACACTCCCTTAGTAGCCAGTAGCAATAAAGTCAATTGTTTTCTCACAGTATTTGTTCCATGCACAGTAAGCCACCTCTGCCTCTAGAAAATAATATCCATGTGTTAATCTTTTGCCCAAGTTTTCATTTTTTGCTATTAATGTAACTCTTTCTTCCATATAACCATATGCATGTGCCAAATGTTTGGCAATAGGAGTGTCCATTTCCCAGGAACAATCTTCCTCGAATGTGTTTTCTTCATGCGAACATACTGCTGTGCAAGTTCTGTAAAGGATACAGGGTCCCATTGATCTCCTCCAACAATTTTGAAATGAGTTGTTACATAGTCATTTGATGGGCTCAACTTCCCAACCTTAATGGCTGCATTAACTGCATCCTTTTCCATGCTTCTATATATAGTCCACTTTCCACTATTGATATTAACCAGCGTAGATCCAAATCCTAGGCTCTATCAAGCACCGAGAGGGATCAAATCTCTTCTTAGGTATCCATTGATTTCATTCAAACCAAAAGACATATCTTTTTATTTAAGGTCTGCATATAATATTTGTATTATTAATATTTAATATTATTTATGGTCGACATATAATATTTATTATTATTTTTTATTTTATTAGGAATGAACATTACAACATTTCTCCATACATGGTTTTAAAACCACATGCAAGGCCCTCCTACAACCATGGGTTGTTTAGGAGGCCTTGCACATGGTCTTAAAACCATTTGCAAGGCCCTCCTAAACCATGTAGAATAAAACCATGGGTTGTTTAGGAGGCCTTGCACATGGTCTTAAAACCATTTGCAAGGCCCTCCTAAACCATGTAGAATAAAACCATGGGTTGTTTAGGAGGCCTTGCAAATATAACCATGTGCAAGGCCCTCCTAAACCATGTACAATAAAACCATGGGTTGTTTAGAAGGTCTTGCACATGGTTTTAAAACCATGCACATACCATGTGCACATGGTTTTAAAACCATGTGCACATAGGTTTAAAACCATGCACATGGTTTTAAAACCATGTGCAAGGCTAACATTTTTTTGAGGATAATTCAAATTTTTATTTTTTATTATTTTGTTAGGTGGGAACATTACAACATATGCCCCATATTGTTTTTTTTTTGTGACCCACATTTTTTTTACGAATAATTAAATTTTTTTACTTTTTTATTGTTTTGTTAGGTAGGAAGATTACAACATCTTCCCCATATTAGGTTGTTTTTTTGGCCGACATTTATTTTGGCCTATAATTAAAAAAAAATATTTTTTATTAATAAAAATAATGTTATGTAACGTTACATAACGTTACGTAACGTTACAATATCTCCCCCATACTCGGCTGTAGAGCACCTCTCGACACAACAAGCCCATTCAAATCTGTGGACACCACATGATATCTAAATATGCTGGTAGTGTCATTAGCTGAGGGATCAGTTTCCAATGGACAAATTCCCCTCTAATCAGAGAGCACATCTGATCGGCGTTCCTTAACATTCAAGTAATCACTGATTGCATCCAAGATGAACTGACATGAGTGCCATCATAAGTGCTTTTCCATATGATCTCGGTATCCAAATTGAAACCTGAGTGATCACTTTGACATCTAGATGCTGCCAGAAACTAAAATTTTATTGGAGCAGATCTTATGACAACATCTAGCTTTGTCTGGGGATGGCATGCTCCCTGTGAGTTGCCAAGAACAAGTAGACCTATGCCTTTCCAATGAAACCATCTCTGATAACTACACCATGTCCTGCCATTCACTGCTTTGAAAATAAGAAATACCAGTGCATTGTTTCCATTAGGCTAGAGTCTTCATCACAAATATTTGCTACTTAAAAATCTTGAAAACGAACTACTGACTGAATCTTTAAACTATTCTGCAAATTGAAATAATCCTCTCACAACAATTTGATCACACTGTACAAACTTAAGGAAATGCTTGAGGCTTCAAGCTTATTTATTTACAGCTCCCATTCTAATCATCTGCTTTCTTTTGATTAGGTAAAATCATGCTTCCAATGAAGCCATACAAATGTTTGACTAACTGGTAAAACGTCTGATCTAGAGATGATGAATAAAGGAGCCCATGGAATATCAAAATTCATTTCAAAAGAAGAAAAAGCCAACCTTCATTTCACAAAAACAATCTGACATTTGAGCTACTCAAAGACTCCATACAATCAACAAATGGATCAATGAATCTATAAAGAAATACCTCTTGCTGTTGTTTAAGTTGAAGATCAAAATATCTCTGTATATCCCCTTCCTCGTAATGGTTTCCACTTTCAGCTACCTGCAAATCTAAACATGGTTGCAGATTGATTTTTTTGCTAATCATAGGTTGTTTGCTATTTTCTGCAAATCTAGTATGAAACATGATGAATGCAGGCCTACTGAATTGCAAATATGGCTACTCAATGTATTCTATGGATTCAAGATAGTTGATTTCCACACAGTGTTGTTCCTCATCAAAATTTGATTCATAGTTGTCATACATCCGTTGGCTGCTCCTCAAATCAACAAAAGGTGATGTAGGGATCTGCTCTTTTTCATCTGAATACTCATCATAGATTGGCATATCTTCATAGTGAATCGGTTGATGCTGATCCCAATCTAGAACTTCAATGTCTTCATCATAAAATGGGGCATTCTGATCGATTTCTAAAGATAAAGATTTATGTTCTATGATGCTATTATCAACTTTAATATCAGAATTTAGAAAACTTTATTGTTGTAAAATAGAATTAGAGGAAGATAATAGATCTTTTTCCTTCTTCATAGCATAACCACCAGCTTCATCTTTACTACTGGAAGAATCTGCTACTAAACCCTGGATATATAATGCATATCCCCTACAACAATGCTAAAAAAGACACTCGACTGGGTAAATCTTCTTACAATATGAATAAAAGGCATCATGAAAATCTTTCAAAGAGGAAATACTAGAAGCAGGAAGAGTTTTGTACCATTGTCTCGCACAACCATCTAATGAATACATAAACATTTTCATTAATACATCTTCTTGATGTATGCTCAACTGATCCATGTATTGATGAAATTTAATTACATGGTGTGCCCGATTGTCTTCTTCCTTTTCTCGAAATCACAAAAGAAAATATCTCCATTCATCAATGATAGGTACTATATTTGGAAAGCCAGGAACATTTGAGAAATTGAGCGGAGCAAATATTTGTGCCAACATAGTTTCAAAAAGCTTTGACATCTTGTAAAATCGCCTCTGGATTCTTCAAACATGGAGTCATCCAGTGAATAAATCTATAGTCAAACTAGTGTCCTGCTCCTGTCCACCATCAAGAGCTAGATCTGATCGTTGTCATTCTTTCCTGGGGAAGATATCTTCACTCCTCTCTCCCCGAAAACGGCGCCAGAAGATGTTATCCCTAAAGTTAAACCTAGACTATAGGGGTTCAAGATTAAAGAAATCTTTTTCAAAAATATAATTCAATGAAAATCAAGATAAAAACTAGGCTAGTATGTAATCAAAGCTATAGGAAAATCACATAATCATTAAAGAACTATAGAACATAAAAAAAATACAAAATCCAATATCAAAGGAACTACGATCATGAAGTTATGAAATGAGACTGACTTTGTTATTAAAATTTTGAAATATAACTGTATTTCACCATAATAATCATGTAATGGGATTCAATTGACCATATATAGGATAAATCACAAGAAATACAATTCATAAAATACACAGCCAAATCATAATCATACTCATATCAAAGCAAAACCTGTATTGAAGATGTAGAATATTTCATGTCACACAAAATATCATCAAAACTGGATTTCCATCACTCCAATTTCCACCCCCCTTTTCAATCTAGTGACTATCCTTATATACAAAATATATGAGTTTCTAAGATAGTTATCAGATCCTACTTCTATGGATCGAGCTCTTCAAAAATAGAAAAGTCAATCTTCTAAAACTGTCTGCCTTAATTATCTGGAGCTTGTTCTGATTTTCTGCCAGAATAATTGGATCTAGAATTAATATACTCTGCCATTTGGTATTTTTGTTGACACATGGGATTCTTTGATACTTGAACTCGGTTTCAGGATTTAATACTTAAAAGATCATGGATCCTGGATCCTGTAACTCATGCCAGCCATCTCAGCAATTCCACAACTATCCTATAATCAGACCCAATTTCTACAGCTTTTATATTTAACAAATTCACTGAGCAAACCATATAGTAACATCGCAAATGGATTTGTGCTCATAGTTTCTTTATATGTGGGGCACTAATGTTGTGGTGTAGAATTTCCAGATGACCAACATTATTTACAAGGCATGATCTGCAAAATGAGTTATCAGAGCTTCCAAGTTCTTGAATTAGCAATGGTGGTGGTTTTTCTTCGATAAATGCCATTTAGAGCTATGTATGGCTTCTTCCTCTAAACTGGGCATTTTGGCCAACCTACAACTCCTGCGTAAACCTCAAATTTCCGCCAAGACAAATACTATACTACACATGCAATTGGAATCGAGTGACCTAATTCATATCGTAGTTATATATGCTAACACACACAGTAAGTATTCATATAATGATGCTGCTTATTATCGGTCCAAATAGCCTCATTCACAGTACCATTATTACTAATTCTCTTGCCCTTTAGCTTTAATATAATGCAGAATTTTGTTAAACTCCTCCTAGTCAATTTTTCATCCTCTGCCAACATATTAGCAATATATCATAATCAAACATGGGCCTATTAACTGCTTTCCAAAATGCCACATGGCATTCCTATACCCTTGTGAAGAGTTCGTTAGCTTTCTCATCACACACTACGTTTGCACACATTATAAGAAACTCTTTTTCTATCAAACTCAGACTATTCAAGACAGAATGTAACTCTTCATAAAGTTCCCCAGGACTGATCCACAGCACTTGTTAAGATGTTGGTACTTAAGAGACACATCATTTGTTTCATTCTTCGTCTTCCACTGCCACATTGCACATCTAAGTATTGAAAAGTTCTTGATTAACTCTCTCAAACGCTTTACAATAGGGTTCACTTGATCATTCAAGGGCAGTAAATCTATTGACTTGGTAGAAAAACATGGTAACAAATGGAGGTTTAGCATTCCAGAAAAGATGGACTTCAACTCTTCCTAAACAGATTCAAGGCATTTTCTGACTAGATGGTCCTTTCCATCATCCACCATTATCAAAAAAAAGATTTGAACAACAGGTAGTATTGTGCAACTTTAGCAGAAAAAAACTTAAGCCACTGTAGGCGAAGTCCCAAGTCACTCATTTGTGACAGAGTAACCTTCAATTCTAGAGATCATTAAATATTAGATGAATAGATTTCCTCTTGTCAGGTTTAATGCTATAAGATTCATTTAGAATCGTCAGATGACTACGTATTCTTTGCAAATATACTAGTTTATCATGGGAAATTATGAAAATTTACAATACATGTCACAAGCATTTTTCCAAACCTCTCTTGCAATGATGATCTCAGTTTGCAGATAGCAAAAGACAAATTGGCTCTTTTACAAAAAAAATATGTCCAGTTTCTCTCTACAAAAGACAAATCGACATCTCCTATAAAATTTTAAATAGCTTCAATGAGTAGGAGCACTACAGAAATTCCTGTATAGAACTTTTTGCATTGTCAAACACCTTGTTATTTTTTCCTTGTAATTGGAAGATACACTCCCTCAGCAGCCATTAGTAATAAAGTCAACTGCTGTCTCACAGTACTCATTCCGTGCATAGTAAGCCATCTCTGCCTCCAGAAAAGAATATCCATGTGCTAATCTTTTGCCCAAGTTTTCATTCTGTGCTATTAATGCAACTCTTTCTTCCATATAACCATATGCATGTGCCAAATGTTTGGCAACAACAATGTCCATTTCCTAGGAACAATCTTGTTAGAATAATCCGTCGGGATTATTGTAAATAGATAGGAATATGAATAGATAGGAATATGAATAGATAGGAAGGTGAAAAGGCTGGTTTTCAACCGCCACATCTAATGTATAAATAATAGCTTTTGGCAATGTAATAAACATCAATCAGGAGTTATACCTAACAACTGGTATCAGAGCAGGTTGTCTGCCATAACTCCTGCTGCATTTTCTGCGCCCTCCTGGCTGCCATTCTGCCTGCCATAACTGCTGCCTTCCCATCGCTAGTCTGCCCCTGTGCGCTATGTGCGTTTTCTGCTAGAATTAGGTTATACCTAACCCTAATTTGCAGCACCCCCGCCGTTGAAATTTCTTCTTGGTAATAGGTCATCTAGCAATCGCTCTGGCTTGATCATGCCGGTCCAAACTTGCATTGTTTGTCGAGTGATAGAATCAATAACAAGAATTGATGGCATCCCTGTTAAATTGTAGTAGCTGCACACATTTCTTCCTTTTTCGTTGTCGTCATAAATCTGCAGAAGCCGTGAGTTTTCTCTTGAAAATTTCTCATATTGTATGAGAAAAGCGACCTCTTTGTTTAAATAGTCTCTTGTATTGAGAACTCGTAGTGCTGTAGAATTGAAGACTCCGTGAAACATCTGTTCTCTGCCATTCACCTGAGATTCATTCCATATGCGTTTCTATCTATTGGGAAACCCTATTTTTCTGAGTACTACTGTGGAGAACACCTGAGATATTGCGTGGAGAACTGAGATAATGAGTTGAACACCTGAGATAATGTGTGGAGAACTGAGCGTGTATATACCTTTGAACTAGTATCATTTGATATACCTTGGAAGCTGCGCATTGAAGACTGATAGACGTTCCATTGAAAACTGCTGCGTGTTGAAGTTGAGCCTGAGATTGTTTTTGTATGAGAGTATGATCATCTGAAGACTCTTGTTGCTCTATCAACTACGTGGAGTATGAGCCTGAGCCTGGAGTCGCACTAGCATGAAGCCGTGAAGACCAGTGCTTCTGGCAGTCTGTACGGTGAAGTTTCAGCCTGAAAAGAGTTGCTGGGTTAAAGAGTGAGGGCGAACCCTAATTTTTGCGTTAATTCGCTCAAGACTAGCGTGAAGAGCCTGTGTTGGATTCTGCGACGTGAAGACTGCATAATACCACTGCTGCGACCAAATATCGATGGCGAAGTTATAATATGTGGATCCCAGCAGGGATTCTGGCGCTCTATATGGACGCGTCCCAATATTAGATTCATGTGCGATGTTTATTGACAATCCAAAGTCAGAAATTTTAACAACGTCGCCCCTCACTAGCCAGATTCTCTGGCTTCAGATCTCGGTGGCAATACCCTTCGTTGTGCATACAAGTGAGCAGCACAATGCTGCGCACTTCCTCCTCTGAAAACGGCCGGCCCTTATCTCTGATAATGTCTGAAAGATAGCATTCCATCCACTCAAATATCAAATACAATATGTTGTTCTCCAGTGTCAAATTGTAGAGAGTAACTATATTTGGATGCGCCAGCTGCATTAAACATCTTATCTCTACCAGATTCACACATTCCTAGCATTTAGAGAACTTAGTGTTTATTCTCTTGATGGCTACATCATTTTTCGTCCTTTGATCAAATGCCTTCCAAACTGTTCCTAAAAGAGACTACGTTGTGATTCACTATGCTGCAGATTGAAGATATATGAGATCATTGAAGATATATGAGACCACGATATAGAGACTGCTGCGTGGAGAGATTGCAACCTATTCCTCCTGGAAGTGGAGCTACGACATGTGCGTGAAGGCACTCTTGTGCGTGAAGTACGTGGAGGTGAAGACTGTTCTCTTCATATTAGCGTGGAGACCTATCAGTGTTTATGCTGAGTGATATATTGTATGCTGCATACTTGAAGACCGATCTCAGACTGAATACTGA
>LPNX010302606.1:126538-137006 GCA_001517045.1 Pseudotsuga menziesii
ATCTTCCCTGAATGTGTTTTCTTCATGCAAACATACTACTATGCCAGTTCTGTAAAGGATACAGGGTCCCATTGATGTCCTCCAACAATTTTGAGATGAGCTGTTACACAGTCATTTGATGGGCTCAACTTCCCAACCTTAATGGCTGCATTAATTGCATCCTTTCCCATGCTTCTATATATAGTCCACTTTCCACCGATGATAGTAACAAGCCCATTCAAATCTATGGACACCACATGATCTCTAAATATGTTGGCAATGTCATTAGCCGAGGGATCAGTTTCCAATGGACGAAATCCCCTCCAAGCAGAGAGCACATCTGATCAACATGCCTTAACATTCAAGTAATCACTGATGGCATCCAAGATGAACTGACATGAGTGCCATCATAAGTTCTTTTCCATCTGATCTTGGTATCCAAATTGAAACTTGAGTGATCACTTTGACATCTGGATGCTGCCAGAAACTGAAATTTTATTGGAGCAGATCTTCATGGAGTACCCTTTTTTATAGATTATTATTAGGACCTAATTTATTAGAATAAGTAGAACTAACCATGAAATAGGTGAAACAAAACTTGAAGGCTGCTCAAGACAGGCATAAAATTTATGCCAACTTAAAAAGAAATCCTAGAGTGCTCCAGGTGGGTGATCATGTATACATAAAGGTAAATCCCAAGAAAAGTACCTTGAGACTGGGAAAGTATAAGAAATTGGCACCCAGGTATTGAGGGCCATTTGAAATTCTAGCAAAAGTGGGGATGGTTGCAAACTAGTTAGCCCTACCACCAAATATTAAATTACATAATGTGTTTCATGTTTCTATATTGATGAGATATGTTCATGATGTTTCTCATGTGATTGATTGGAATTTAATCTAGGTGGAACCTAAGGGAGAGTTGTAAGTTGGACCGAAGCCCATTTTCGACAGGAGAGAAATTTTACCCTAGAATTGTACCATCGGACAGGTAAAGGTTATAAAATTCAACTAAGTGTATGTAGTCTTCCCACTTACCTGGTTTGTCCATAACATACATTCTTAGCATGTCTAATAGAACCTGGTTTACCCTTCGAGTATTCCCATCCATTTGTGGATGATATGCAGTACTGAAATTTAATTGGGTACCCAAGCCTTTAAATAATTCTTTCTAGAAGTTACCTGTAAACTTCACGTCTCTATTCGAGACTATTACCTTCGGTACACCATGTAACCTAAATATTTATTTCATGAAAATTCTTGCAATATTAACAACTTTGTAGTTATATTTGGCAGGTATAAAATGAGATGTTTTACTTAATTTGACAACCACAGCCATGATGGAATCATCTTTTTGTAAATTCTTGGGCAATCCGGTGATGAAATCCATATTGATGGTCTCCCACTTTCATTCTGGAATGGGTAGTGGTTGCAACAATCCTGCAGGATGTTGATTCTCTGCTTTAACTTATGGACATTCAAGGAAGTGACCTGAGTATTTAGCCACTTCCTTTTTCATGTTTGGCTAAAATAGGTCCTTTCTAATCATGGTAATCATTTTTTGATACCCTGGATGCCCTGAGTATGGTCTTTTATGTAGTTCATCCACATCTGTCAATTTAATTTCTATTATGTTTGGTATATATGGCCTTTATTTATACAATAATAGTCCTTGTTGGTTTAAGCTAAAGTATGTTTTTACTTGTTCTTGTTCATTTTTAGCAATATTTTCTTTTATATTCTCATATTCACCATCAGAATTTCTAGTACATAAAATCTGATTTCCCAGATCAGATTCGTAGTTGCTGCTTGCACACAGTAAATTCACATGATGAATTAAAGCATCTTATACTTTATTTTCCTTTCCCTTTATATGTTTTATTTTGAAGTCATACTCACTTAGAAAGGACAACCATCTGGCTTGTCTTGCGTTCAAATTATGTTGATCAAATAAATATTTAAGGCTTATGTTGTCTGACATAAGTAAAACATTTCTCCCAATTAAGTAATTTCGCCACATTTTTAAGGCGTGAATTATAGCAGCAAGTTTTAGATCTTGTGCCGCATAATTATTCTCATGATCTTTTAATTTTCTGGATTCATAAGCTACAACATAATTGTCTTGTAGTAAAACTCCACCTAACCCTTCATTGCAAGCATCCATACATATAAAGGAATCCTTGAATGGATCAACAATTTTTAAGATCGGGGCAATGGTTAATAGGTTTTTTAATTTGTTAAAACTTTCCTCACATTTTTTAGTCCACTCAAACTTTTTTACTTTATTTTGTAAGGAAGTTGTGGGGTAGGAAATCATAGAAAATACTTCTATGAACTTCCTGTAGTATCCAGTGATTCCCATAAATGATTTGATGTCAGCTATATTTTTAGGAACATGTCACTACATGATGGCCTTTACCTTATCCAGGGATGATTTTAAGGAACCATAATTACTTAAAAGTGTATAAATCTTGACGAACATTACCAATTCTTAAAACACTAACTATAAAATTATTGCGATATTTTTCAAAAAATATTTTAATTTCCAAGGATTTTATATTGTTTATATAATAATTTAGCGATTTTTAGGGTGAAATTTTTTTAGGGGGGATTTGAACCTCCAGTGTAGGTACCTATGAGGGGTGTTTATAACCACCCCAATGGGTTCGTAAAGATTTTCAGGGTGGGTTTTGAACCACCTCCATCGGTACCTATGAGCGGGGTTTATAACGACCCCTAAAGTTTTGTAATAAAAACTTTTAAGGGGGGTTTTGAACCGCCTCCATAAGTACCTATGAGGGGGTTTTATAACCGACTGCAAACATTTGTAAAGAGTTTTAGGGGGGGTTCAAACCACCTCTGTAGGTACCTACGAGGGGGTTTTAGAACCTCCCCAAAATTTTTGTAATAAAGGATATTAAGGGGGTGGGTTTAACTCTCCCTGTAGGTACCTACAAAGGGGGTTTGAAATCGCCCCCGTAACCGTAGGTACTTACAAGGGGGGTCTGAAACCACCCCAAAAGGTTTGTAATAAGGAATTTTAGCGGGGGGGGTTGGAACTTCCCCCATAGGTTTCTATGAGGGAGGTTTAGAACCGCCCTTAAAAGGCACTTTTTTTTTTTGGGGGGGGGGGGGGGGGGGTTCGAATCGCCCCCAAAAGTCACTTTTTTTGGTGGGGGTTTCAAACTACCCCTAGGAGTCACTTTTATGGGTAGTTTTGATCTCTTCCAGAACCACCCCTAAAATTCAGAACTTTTAGCATCGTAGCTATTAGGGGCGCTTTTGTGAAGATTGCTTCCAGAGCCAAAACCACCCCCAAAAATGACTTTTGGAGGCAGAAGACAACCGCTCTTAAAATTCAAATTTCTTGTAGTGACACTACCATTTAATACACCTAAAATTTGTCTTAGTCATCGAAATCTACAACAAGAAATAGGGAAAGTTCTAGTGATGACAGTGAGGAGTGAGGAGTGAAAAAAATTTTAACAAGAGTTGCACCACAAAAGAAGGAAGTGAGGAGTAAGAAAATGGAAAGAATTCAATATCTAAAAAAAACTTTAAAAGTGAGAAATTCAGTCTGAATTCCCAACAAATGTTTCAAGAAATTAATGGAATTGAAAATCATTTACGCTGACACACTGTTGCAACTAAAATAATCGCTTGCACAAACGAAGCACATAAGTCCATAGAAAGTGAGTACCTCACCAACGACCTCAATTTTGCAATTTACTGTGGACTCAAAGGCACAATTATAAAAACCTAAGACCTAAATTCCAAGAAATTCTAAAAAATCACAAAAACTTTCAGGAACAATACATATACACTTAGTAGAATGGTTGAAAGTTTGAAAGAGTTGAGTACGTTTCAGAAATCAAAAAATATTTCAAATGGTTCAGAAATGTGAAATATATAAAAATAGAGAATTACATACTCAAAAATTCAAGAAAAACATAGAATAATACAAAATATTAAACAATAAACAAATCTAGATAAATAATAATAATGAAGAAAAGGAAGATGGCATGGATTGTTTTGATGCATTTTTTTAAAGGAAATGTTCATAATTTCAATGTAGGAAGGTATAGTTGTCCAAAAGGTACAACGTCTAACCAAACATGGTAACTACGCTTACCATTTACCATTAACTACATGAGTAGCGATTTTCATTCATCATGGTCTCATGATCAAGGGCTCACTACAAATAATTGTAATCCATAGTCAAAATCATGCACACGTCTATCTCTTTTGGGAATCCTCAAACATGGAAAGAACGAGTTGTTAGTAAAAAAGACGCTTTTAAAAGTCTGTCTCATGAAGTGAAGTTTGATGTATTTATAGACTATTATTTTGTAAAATCTATTTAAACGAACCATGTTTCTCTGTTATTTTTTTCAAGAACCGAGTGTGCCACTAAACAAAGGAATATTAACCCATTCCTATTATAATGGCAGCGAATCCTATTTCCTTAACTTAACCAAAATGAAAGAAACCCCTTCTACAGTATGTGTATTAGTTCACACTATTTTACTCGATAGTCACTAAGGTAAACATTGATATTCTAGCTCGGGAAACTATCGATCTACCGGATCTTTAAGTAACATCGACAAGTGGTTAAGTGGGAATACAACTTGGTTATGCCAAACTGTCAACAGAAGCATTGTGTAGGGCCCACATCTACTATTCTGCACATCACGTCCGACAATATTGGATGTGAATGTTTTTGAGGGCCCTCAAGTATGGAAACATTGGTAATGGTACCTTTCAAATTTCAAGAAGTAATGTAATGCAAAACATAAAATTAGATAATAAACATCAATCATTGGTGGGGAGACCTAAAGACTGCAAAACATAAAATTAGAGAATAAAACATCAATCATTGGTGGGGAGATCTAAAGACTAGCTCTCCCGAGCTGCACTTTCTTGAGTCGGTCGGTAAGTATGATCAACGGTTAAAACATTTAATCAACTTTAGGGATGGACATACTTGCTGCAAATCTTTTGACAAATTCTTTAAAAGTATGTAGGTTGATCTTTAGCTTTGTCCACCATTAATGACACAAATTCATAATTCCATTAATACAAATATTCATGACAACGAACCCTCCCATTAATGCAAATATTGATGACAACTAGCCCTTTAACTATTAATGGGGTTAAGGTTAGGGTTGGCTATAGCTTGTTGTAAGTACAAACTTAAAGAGATCCCAGAAGGTTTTTGGGTTTGAATTTAGGAGAGTGTTGCTGCAACAACTGGTCTCCCCGGATTCTGAATTATCGGTACCCTTCCCAATTCTCTACTTGAGATACTCTGCCTCCCTCTGCTGCATTTTTCCTCAACAGGATCCAGCCTGTTGGAGTTTCTTCTTTTGGTAGTTTTGTGGGTTTCATAGTCATTGTTCTTGGATGATTGAAGAGTCCTAATGGCCCACAACAAAAGCATTCTGAGAGGCTCTTCTTGTTGTTTCTGTACTCATTGTAGTTTGTTCTCATACAGTCTGTTGTCGAGCTGAGATTGAGAAGGCCGTGGTTAATGTGGTAGTTTTTGAGTCTCGGTAAAATGAAAGGTGGACATCGCTGCACGATGCATATAGAGGCCCATAGATTCTAACAATTACCATTGTTATTTATCAGGTACAAATACCTTGCTGTGAGCATATTTTCTCTCCAAACAAATAGTTTACCTACGAAAGGATCGCATGCCCTAGGTCATATGTTTAATCTTAGTGATTGAAATCCAAGAAACAAGAAGACTGTGACTCTCCGAGTGTTTAATTATCAGTGTGCTAGTAGACATGGATATTATGGATGTTTACGTGGTGGTCAGTCCTCCATTGAGAATCTAACGTGAGTCCTCTTCTCCTCAGTCTTTGCTACTTTTATCAACTCTACAACAACTTAAATTTTTTGTTTCTTTGATGTTGCTGAATTTTCTTCTTGTTCTATTTCCATGGCATCAGAAAATCTTGTTT
Source organism: Pseudotsuga menziesii (assembly GCA_001517045.1). NCBI lineage: Eukaryota > Viridiplantae > Streptophyta > Pinopsida > Pinales > Pinaceae > Pseudotsuga > Pseudotsuga menziesii. The sequence goes on from LPNX010302606.1 coordinate 132,484, forward strand.
TGTTACTCATTTCTAAATGACTAGCGATAGGAGTAATTACTTCTGTTTCTAGGAGTATAGCCAATGGATCAGGATGTCTGATACTAAAATATTGCACTCAAGAAGTAGAACCTTGCTACATATCTTCTTCATTCTATTTCAATAAGGGATAATTCGACTAATTTGCACTCTCAGCTAAGCCTTGAACCTCTTTATGTTCAAAAGTATTATTCATGTTTACTTGCTTCTTTATAGAAATTATGTGATGGGGATCATAATTTATCAAACTTAAGCTGAGAATGTTTGCTCTCATCCATGTTTACTTGAGGTGAGAATGAATACTCTTATCCAGGAATTCATCAAACTTAAGGCACACTGATTGGGATGACTATGGCTCAGATTCACTGGTACTAACTCTTAAAAGAAGATGCATTAATATCTCAATGACATACTTATCTCTATCCAAACCTAAAAACTTACTCATTAATGAATTTACCATTTTTTTTTTCATTAAATGAATTGGTACCTACACAAAAGGATTGACTTTTTAGAGATATATCTGACCTAGAGCAAGTATTGAAAACGGATTGTTTTAGCACCAAGCATAATTCACGGAAGGACTGGATTAGTTTTTCTTCTTAAAATCTTCTCGGGACGGGCTAAAAGAGGCAAAGAGGCAAGATCTGCAAATGAATCATGGAAAATCAAAGCATTGACAGGACACAAGATTTTAGACATAACTGAGTCCATTATAACTCTCTTAGAAGAATAATATTTCGATGCAAGCCACACTGGAAAATTAAGGGTTTGTCCATGATAGAAAAAATGAAAATGAGACCAACAAAATCCATGCAAGTCTCTACCATGGTCTTCAAATATTTTTAACTTGGTTATTAGTTGGTTAATAGAACCAAAGGTCAAGAGGGTATAAAAAACCTCAATGTCCATATCTTCAAAAACCTCTTCAATTCTCTGAAATCCTAAAGCTTGGGACTCTATATCCCCTCCACTATCCATTTTAAATAGTCTTTGGGAGGTAAAAGTGGCCTACCTGGTCAGTTGACTTGATGGTTGTATGAGGATATTTTTTGGTTGGCTTCTGTTACCACCTAAGTTGTAATTAGTGGTTTTTTATCAAGTGAGCCTCGTGAACCAGACAGGGTTAACTTGTTCGGACTTCAAAAGACCTTTGGAAGTACTTCTAGGAAGTGCTTGTTGTACTATATCACATGTTCATACCCCATGGGGGAGTTGTAATAAATGTTCTAGCATGATAGTGTCTGTAAAAGAATCGGTCTCTTAGACTTTATTTTTCAATCTGATCAGCCCAGGGTGTTTTTTCCCTTGGTTATTATTGGTTGTTGAATAAATGACTGATAATTTCTAAGTTTTTCACTCCATACCTCCAAAGTTAGGGTGGTCCGTTCGGCATTTAGGCCTATTGAGGTTGTTAGAGTCTATGTGTCAATGTATAAACATGCTAGACATCATTATCGAGTCATATGAAAATGTCTAGGTCCCCCTAGGTGTTTTTCAATTTTTCAATTTTTTAGTTTTTTTAGTGTTTTTTATTAAAATTTAATTTTTCCAAAACTTAGGCTATTTTTTAATAGTTTAATTGGAAAAATTGATTTTGTAATAAAAGTGGGCCAAATAATCGGTTTCAATCATGTAGGTGCTCATTTTAAAGCTAAGAGCACCACGTAAACCCATGGACCCACTATTTCCTAAGTTTTCAGTGATTTTCCATCACTCAGGTCAGAAAGCCCCAAAAATCAATTATTGATTATTTTAATTAATAAATTGATGAATAATGGACCAAAACCAAAATCATAAATTAGTGGATTCTCAGCCAATTTGATTGAAATCAGCCAGATCTGAAGCAGATTGACTAGATCTGACGAATCCTTGACTAAAGGAGGGGATCAAATCAGATCTAGAGTTGATCTAAAGCCGTCTTCATGGGGAATTGCACCCTCTCTCTCTCCTCCACACGTGTGGACTCTCCTGGATGCTCTATGGACTGATGTGTCAGTGTATGGGTTGATGTGTCAGCTCAATCAAGCCCCCGGTTGACAAGTAGGCTCAATTTAGCTTCAGTTATGCATTGATGAACTCTCCATCAGTTGATTTCACTTGATTCCATGAGGAATTGCGCCCCCCTGGGTTGGATGGCCTGTAATTTGTATATATCCTGCTTGAGGCTCCCTCTTCCAAGCTAGTTAGAGCTGGACTAAAGGTATTTCCATTATAACTTTGTATTTGATAATCATTTATGAATAAATAAGCTTTGGAGGCTATACTGTGTAGTGCATGTGTATGTGTGGATTCTCAGTGTTATGTTGCTGATGTGGTAGCTGCAATTTCTTGCCAAATTATGTGCTGCTTCTGTGTTCTGGCTTCAAGGATTCAGTTGAATCAAGTAAGGGTGTAAACTAGGCAAGTTATATTACTTGATCTTGTTTATCCATATGATGTATGCTCAAAAATTTCAGTTATATGGTTAAATAAGATTATTTTTGCATAATCTTTCATTTTTGTTGCTTTATACATCTATATCCAGAACTCACGAGGCGTATGCAGGCTTGTGTTATTTAGTTGTAGGTTCCTGATTGGATGAAGGTGTGGATCTATATTGACGCCATTCCTATCCAATTATCTCAAGACTCTGTCCCTCAGCACTCCACAAAAGGGCCTCCTTTCAGCTTGCTCCATTCAAGCAACGATCCGACCTTCTCTCCTCTTCTTCTCATCTCTATAAAAAATATCAATTTCCTTACCTGTTTACGGTGTGAAAAGATTTGTTATCATTTGGATATGTTTTATCAAAGTAAAATATACATAGATCTAATATTTCAGAGCCCATAGTCTAGATCTCAATTCTGAAAAATATCATTAAGTCTTTTAGATCTAGCATAAGGAAATCGTCCATTTGGCATGACAAGTTAAAGAGAATCAGTAGGTTGCATGCACCAGTTTTCCTTTCTATTTTAAAATAGATTAAATCCAGCAATCAGTGCATATTTCATTGGCTACACAAACAGCAAGCCAAGATCCCAAGGAAAGCTTTCTTTCCTTGGTTCCTTTTTCGCCTGTTTAGCTAGTTTTAACTTCATTTTTTTTGAGATAAGGTAGGCTGATCCAAAGGTACTCTTAAAGTGATTTTGGGAATATGTTATTCTAACATGCTCGCTGTTTTTTAGAAGGTCTCATAGAAAAGAAATGAATCTGCTGTCCAGAAGTGGCCTTAGGAGCGTTCAAATCCCCCCAGGGGTCTCCCTTTTCACTAAAATCTTAAATTTTTTGCAAAGTTGTAAGATCTTGGTTTCATCCTGTATAAGGACCAAGAATTTTCTAATATTTCATTTCTATGATATTGTAACCAATAATAAATAAAATTATTTTTGGAATAGGCTCTTTCAAGCCCATTCCCCATCCCCCCTGGGGGGATTTGCGTCAGTGTACTTTTCGTCGCTTTCTACTCATTTATTTTCAAATTAGTATTGATCTAATCTACTGGGTAGTATAATTTATTTCATTATTAATTCCATATTCCATATTTTACATTTCAAAGTAATCGTAATACTTACCCCACGATTTCCTGATTGACCCAAAAGGGGAAAGAGATTCGTGGTAGGAATAATTAAGAAACTAGAATTGTGTATCTGTTTGCTTTTTTTTATAATATATTTATCATCAATTATAAACTTAACCCCTCCTCGATTCCCCGATTGAGATCCACTTGGATCGAAAGAGGTTCATGGAGGGTTTTCTTTTAAACAAGAACACCCAGTTTAAAACTTACTAAAATTGACAAGAGTCCAGTGTGTATGCTCTGCACTTGGATTTGGTTCATCTGATCAGTCAAGATGTATCAAAATAACTTGGGTGACTAGTATAATTAGGACTCACTCTCCCCAACTAACAAACCATCAGGTGAAAATCCAACACCTAGATCAAACCTTTACGGTGGAAAAATACCCAAAGGAAGTGGGAACTTCTGAAAAGTGACCTCGGGACGCCGATCTCTGTCACACCCTAATGGGTGTGTTACGAACAATAGCCCCAGAGACTCCATTTCAGCCCACATATTCTTTGCGGGTAGCCGTAAAGGTTTAGTTTTGGACATACTCCAAGTACTCTTGGGTATATATGGAGTCCCCCTTTAGCCTAATTTTAATCAACTCACACTTCAAATTTAACTTAAAACATACCGAGAGGCAATCGCAAAACACTCACTCCAAGCACATGCAAGTACATTGTTTCTATTTTTGACTCCATTCTAAGGCACTAGTTATTTTCTTGTTTTATATATATATATTGTGTCTCAGCATTGTGCTTTCATGTGTTCATCTTTTATATCTTTCCATATTTGATTATCTATAATTAAATTCCAAAATCCCAAGTAAATTAGTCACTTAAAACATCACAACACTAAGTAACCATCCTTAGTAACTTAATAGGGTCTACCCCCCTTGGCTTCGTTAGGAGTTGAGCCTAAACGGAGGAGTCAAGAACAAGGTGACAGCCTTGAATCGAGACTT
>LPNX010302606.1:137059-158081 GCA_001517045.1 Pseudotsuga menziesii
TGTGACCCAGGTGTGTGAAAGGTGGCAATAGCTTCCTCCATGCACACTGAGATATCTTCTTCCAAAGAAAAAAGACAAATAGACTTCATCCACGTGCTTTACTTCTTATAATATTTTATGCTCATTATTTTTTTCGCTGATTTCTTAGGTAAACCCATATTTATCTATAGATCTATTCCTCGTTATTGTGAACCATCAATCTTAATAGTTGGTAATCCTTTCACTTATAATCTCGCTTCCCTATGCTTCGTTATTTTCCCCGCAAATCTCGACAGCCGAACCCTTCATGTCCATAGATCCATCATCCTTTTTTTCCCATGATAGATTCTCTCCTTGATTTATTGTTATCTATATTGAATGTAAATGATTTGCATCTTTTATCAACAGACTGGTAAAAAACCCTTTATATGATACTCCATAAATCTCATCCGTCAATCAATTTCTACCTTCACATATTTCGCTCAATTACAAGTGTACAGAAAACATACACATTTCTCTAATGGATTCATTCTCTGCCATATATATTAATAAAATTCAATCTTAGCCTTTGATTACTCTTATCATTTGACCAATTCCACTGGGGCCGATTACAATTTCATTCGTGCATCTTGCAATAGTGGATTTTCCCACAACTGTATATCTCACCATCTTTAAATCTAAATCCTTGATCATGCAGACCCTTTAACACATTCTACTAAATTCAACATTTCTTTAGTCTGCGCAATTTCTATTAGCAGAATTATCTACAGTCGTTTATCTTGTTCAAGCATCAATCTTCATCGTTGATTTCTGTGGGCCATACCCTTTTTTGTTGAATCCTAATTCAACTTCATGTGTGCATGTTCACTTAGCGGAATCTTTTTGGGCCCTAAATCACATTCCTATTCAGATCTTCATTGCGTATCTTTGCAACATGTAAGCTTTTCCGCTGATTGGAAATTTTTTTCCGTGCTAGTTCCAATAGCGGAATCATTATCAGTCATAGATATTTCTTACATTTTTGCACGATCATAGGTATTTCCCCCCTTTACAACATTCCTCTAGCCACCCAAATTATTTTTCTTGTGCATCTTATGCTAACGGATTGAATCACAATCATCTATCTTCCTATCTACAGATCTAGAACATTGAAACTTGTGACATAATAGCATAGATGTGGATTTTGATTTACGATCATTTATAAACCTTCAAACCATCGTTTAGACTTTAAGCTAGCCCCCCTTTATTAGTCTCTAAGCTCCAACCCCCCCCCTAAAAGTCCTTATTACAAACCTTTGGGGGTCGTTTCAGACCCCCCCTGTAGGTACCTACAGTTACGGGGGCGATTTCAAACCCCCTTTGTAGGTACCTACAGGGAGAGTTAAACCCACCCCCCTAATATCCTTTATTACAAAACTTTTGGGGAGGTTATAAAATGCCCTCTTAGGTACCTACAGAGGTGGTTCGAACCCCCCCTAAAACTCTTTACAAACCTTTGCGGTCGGTTATAAAACCCCCTCATAGGTACTTACGGAGGTGGTTCAAAACCCACCCTGAAACTCTTTACAAACCCTTCGGGGCAGTTATAAACCCCCCTCGTAGGTACCTACACAGGAGGTTCAAACACCCCCTAAAAAATTTTCACCCTAAAGATCACCAAATTATTATATAAACAATATAAAATCCTTGGAAATTAAAATATTTTTTGAAAACTATCGCCAATAATTTTATAGTTAGTGTTTTAAGAATTGGTAGTATTTGTCAAGGTTTATACACTGTTAAATCATCATGGTTCCTTAAAATCATCCCTAGATAAGGTAAAGGCCATCATGTAGTGATAGGTTCCTAAAAATATATCTGACATCAGATCATTTATGGGAATCACTGGATACTACAGGAAGTTCATAGAAGTATTTTCTATGATTTCCTACCCCACAACTTCCTTACAAAATAAAGTAAAAAACTTTGAGTGGACTAAAAAGTGTGAGGAAAGTTTTAAAAAATTAAAACACCTATTAACCATTGCCCCGATCTTAAAAATTGTTGATCCATTCAAGGATTCCTTTATATGTACAAATGCTTGCAATGAAGGGTTAGGTGGAGTTTTACTACAAGACAATTATGTTGTAGCTTATGAATCCCGAAAATTAAAAGATCATGAGAATAATTATGCGGCACAAGATCTAAAACTTGCTGCTATAATTCACGCCTTAAAAATGTGGCGACATTACTTAATTGGGAGAAATGTTTTACTTATGTCAGACAACATAAGCCTTAAATATTTATTTGATCAACATAATTTGAACACAAGACAAGCCAGATGGTTGTCCTTTATAAGAGAGTATGACTTCAAAATAAAACATATAAAGGGAAAAAAAATAAAGTATACGATGCTTTAATTCGTCATGTGAATTTACTGTGTGCAAGCAGCAACTATGAATCTGATCTCGGAAATCAGATTTTATGTACTAGAAATTATGATGGTGAATATGCGAATATAAAAGAAAATATTGTTAAAAATGAACAAGAACAAGTAAAAACATACTTTAGCTTATACGAACAAGGACTATTGTTGTATAAATAAAGGCCATATATACCAAACATAAGAGAAATTAAATTGACAGTTGTGGATGAACTACATAAAAGACCATACTCAAGGCATCCAGGGTATCAAAAAATAATTACCATGATTAGAAAGGACCTATTTTGGCCAAACATGAAAAAGGAAGTGGCTGAATACTTATGTCACTTCCTTGAATGTCCACAAGTTAAAGTAGAGCATCAACATCCCGCAGGATTGTTGCAGCCACTACCCATTCCAGAATGGAAGTGGGAGACCATCAATATGGATTTCATCACCGGATTGCCCAAGAATTTACAAAAAGATGATTCCATCATGGTTCTGGTTGTCAAATTAAGTAAATTAGCTCATTTTATAACTGCCAAATATAGCTACAAAGTTGTTAATATTGCAGGAGTTTTCATGAAACAAATATTTAGGTTACATGGTGTACCGAAGGTAATAGTCTCGAATAGAGACATGAAGTTTAAAGGTAACTTCTGGAAAGAATTATTTAAAGGCTTGGGTACCCAATTAAATTTCAATAGTTCATATCATCCACAAATGGATGGGAATACTGGAAGGGTAAACCAGGTTCTATTGGACATGCTAAGAATGTATGTTATGGACAAACCAGGTAATTAGGAAGACTACATACACTTAGTTGAATTTTATAACCTTTACCTTTCTGATGGTAAAGGAGGTTTTATAACCTCCCCAAAAGTTTTGTAATAAAGGATATTAAGGGGGGTGGGTTTAACTGTCCGTGTAGGTACCTACAAAGGGGATTTGAAATCGCCCCCGTAACCGTAGGTACCTATGAGGGGGGTCTGAAACCACCCCCAAAGGTTTGTAATAAGGAATTTTATGGGGATGGGGAGAGGGAGGGGGTTGGAACTTCCCCCATAGGTTTCTATGAGGGGGGTTTAGAACCGCCCTTAAAATGCACTTTTTTTTTTTTTTGGGGGGGGGGGGGGGTTCGAATCGCCCCCAAAAGTCACTTTTTTGGGTGGGGGTTTCGAACTGCCCCTAGGAGTCACTTTTAGGGGTATTTTTGATCTCTTTCAGAACCACCCCTAAAATTCAGAACTTTTAGCATTGTATCTATTAGGGGAGGTTTTGTAAAGACTGCCTCCAAAGCCAAAACCACCCCCAAAACTAACTTTTGGAGGCAGAAGAAAACCGCTCTTAAAATTCAAATTTCTTGTAGTGACACTACCATTTAATATACCTAACATTTGTCTTAGTCATTGAAATCTACAACAAGTAATAGGGAAAGTCCTAGTGATAATAGTGAGGAGTGAGGACTGAAAAAAAATTAAACAAGAGTTGCACCACAAAAAGAGGAAGCGAGGAATAAGAAAACGGAAATAATTCAATATCTAAAAAAAACTTTAAAAGTGAGAAATTCAGTCTGAATTCCCAAAAAATGCTTCAAGAACTTAACGGAATTGAAAATCATTCCGGCTGACACACATTGCACCTAAAATAATCGCTTGCACAAACGACGCACATAAGTCCATAGAAAGTGAGTACCTCACCAAAGACCTCAATTTTGCAATTTAATGTGGACTCAAAGGCACAATTATAAAAACCTAAGACCTAAATTCCAAGAAATTCTAAAAAATCATAAAAACATTCAGGAACAATTCATATACACTTAGTAGAATGGTTGACAGGTTGAAAGAGTTGAGTATGTTTCAAAAATTAAAAAATATTTCAAATGGTTCTGAAATGTGGAATATATAAAAATAGAGAATTATATACTCAAAAATTCAAGAAAAACATAGAAGAATACAAAATATTAAACAATAAACAAATCCAGATAAAGAATAATAATGAAAAAAAGGAAGATGGCATGGATTGTTTTGATGCAATTTTTTTTAAGGAAATGTTCATAACTTCAATGTAGGAAGGTACAGTTGTCCAAAAGGTACAATGTCTAACCAAACCCGGTAACTACGCTTACCAGATACCATTAACTACATGAGTAGCGATTTTCATTCATCATGGTCTCATGATCAAGGGCTCACTACAAATAATCGTAATCCATAGTCAAAATCATGCACACGTCTATCTCTTAGTAAAAAAGATGCTTTTAAAAGTCTGTCTCAGGAAATGAATTTTGGTGTATTTATAGACTAGAAATTTAGCCAGGCTTAATTATTATTTTTTAAAATCTATTTAAAAGAACCCTGTTTCTCTGTAATTTTTTTCAAGAACTGAGTGTACCACCAAAAAAAGGAATATTAACCAATTCCTATTATAATGTCAGCGAATCCTATTGCCTTACCTTAACCAAAATGAAAGAGACCCCTTCTGCAGTATGCGTATTAGTTCACACTATTTGATTCGATAGTCACTAAGGTAAACATTGATATTCTAGCTGGGGAAACTATCGATCTACTGGATCTTTAAGTAACATCAACAAGTGGTTAAGTGGGAATACAACTTGGTTATGTCAAACTATCAATGGAAGCATTGTGTAGAGCCCACAAATCTACTATTTTGCACATCGCGTCCGACAATCTTGGATGCGAATGTTTTTGAGGGCGCTCAAGTATGGAAACATTGGTAATGGTACCTTTCAAGAACATTCGTAATGGTACCTTTCAAATTTCAAGAAGTAATGTAATACAAAACATAAAATTAGAGAATAAACATCAATCATTGGTGGGGAGACCTAAAGACTGCAAAACATAAAATTACAGAATAAAACATCAATCATTGGTGGGGAGAGCTCAAGACTAGCTCTCCCGAGCTGCAGTTTCTTGAGTCGGTTGGTAGGTATGATCAAAGGTTAAAACATTTAATTAACTTTAGGGATCGGGATATTTGCTGCAAATCTTTTGATAAACTCTTTAAAAGTATGTAGGTCGATCTTTAGCTTTGGCCATCATTAATGACACAAATTCATAATTCCATTAATACAAATATTGATGACAACTAACCCTTCCATTAATGCAAATATTGATGACAACTAGCCCTTTAACTATTAATGGGGTTAAGGTTAGGGTTGGATATAGCTTGTTCTAAGTAAAAAATTAAAGAGATCCCAGAAGGGTTTTGAGTTTGCATTTTGGAGAGTGTTGGTGCCACAACTGCTCTCCCTGGATTCTAAATTATCATTGCCCTTCCCAAGTCTCTACTTGAGATACTCTGCCTCCCTCTGCTGCATTTTTTCTCCACAGGATCCAGCCTCTTGGAGTTTCTTCTTTTGGTAGTTTTGGGGGTTTCATAGTCATCTTCCCTGGATGATTGAAGATTCCTAATGGCCCATAGAAAAAGCATTCTAAGAGGCTCTTCTTGTTGTTTCTGTACTCGTTGTAGTTTGTTCTCATACAGTCTGCTGTCGAGTTGAGATTGAGAAGGTTGCGGTTAATGTGGTGGTTTTTGAGTCTCGATAAAATGAAAGGTGGATGTCGCTGCATGATGCAGATAGAGGCCCGTAGATTCTAACAGTTACCATTGTTATTTATCAAGTACAAATACCTTGCTGTCAGCATATTTTCTCTCCAAACAAATAGTTCACCTACGAAAGGATCGCATGCCCCAGGTCATACGTTTAATCTAACTGATTGAAATCCAAGAAACGAGAAGACTGTGATTCTCCAAGTGTTTAATTATCAGTGTGCTAGTAGACATGGATATTATGGATGTTTACGTGGTGGTCAGTCCTCCATTGAGAATCTAATGTGAGTCCTCTTCTCCTCATTCTTTGTTACTTTTATCAACTCTACAACAACTTAAATTTTTTGTTTCTTTGATGTTGCTGAATTTTCTTCTTGTTCTATTTCCATGGCATCAGAAAAGCTTGTTTTGTTACTCATTTCTAAATGACTAGCAATAGGAGTAATTACTTCTATTTCTAGGAGTATATACAATGGATCAGGATGTGTGATACTAAAATATTGCACTCAAGAAGTAGAACCCTGCTACATATCTTCTTCATTCTATTTCAATAAGGGATAATTTGACTAATTTGCACTCTCAGCTAAGCCTTGAACCTCTTTATGTTCAAAAGTCTTATTCATGTTTACTTGATTCTTTATAGAAATTATGTGATGGGGATCATAATTTATCAAACTTAAGCTGAGAATGTTTACTCTCATCCATGTTTACTTGAGGTGAGAATGAATACTCTTATCCAGGAATTCATGAAAATTAAGGCACACTGATTGGGATGACTAGGGCTCATATTCATTGGTACTAACTCTTAAAAAAAGACTCATTAATATCTCAATGACATACTTATCTCTATCCAAACCTAAAAATTTACTCATTAATGAAATTACCATTGTGGTTTTTTCATTAAATGAATTGGTACCTACACAAAAGGCTTGACTTTTTAGAGATATTTCTGACCTAAAGCAAGTATTGAAAACAGATTGTTTTAGCACCAAGCATAATTCAGAGAAGGACTGTATTAGTTTTTCTTCTTAAAATCTTCTCGGGACGGGCTAAAAGAGGCAAAGAGGCAAGATCTGCAAATGAATCACGAAAAATCAAAGCATTGACAGGACGCAAGATTTTAGACATAACTGACTCCATTATAACTCTCTTAGAATAATAATATTTCAATGCAAGCCACATTTTAAAATTAAGGGTTTGTCCATGATAGAAAAGTTAAAATAAGACCAACAAAAACCATGCAAGTCTCTACCGTGGTTTTCAAATATTTTTAACTTGGTTATTAGTTGGTTAATAGAATTAAAGGTCAAGAGGATATAAAAAACCTCAATGTCCATATCTTCAAAAACCTCTTCAATTATCTGAAATCCTAAAGCTTGGGACTCTATATCCCATCCACTATCCATTTTAAATAGTCTTTGGGAGGTATAAGTGGCCTACCTGGTCAGTTGACCTGACGGTTGTATGAGGATATTTTTTAGTTGGCTTCCTCCATGCACACTGAGATATCTTCTTCCAAAGCAAAAATACAAATAGACTTCATCCACGTGCTTTACTTTTTATAATATTTTATGCTTACTATTTTTTTCGCTGATTTCTTAGGTAAACCCATATTTATCTATAGATCTATCCCTCGTTATTCTGAACCATCAATCTTAATAGTTGGTAATCCTTCCACTTATAATCTCACTTCCCTATATTTCTTTATTTTCCCCGCAAATCTCGAGAGTCGAACCCTTCATGTCTGTAGATCCATCATCCTTTTTTTCCCATGATATATTCTCTCCTTGATTTATTGTTATCTATATTGATTGTAAATTATTTGCATGTTTCATCAATAGACTTGTAAACAACCCTTGATATGATACTCCATAAATCTCATCCGTCAATCAATTTCTACATTCACATATTCTACTCAATTACAAGTGTACACAAAACATACACATTTCTCCAATGGATTCATTCTCTGCCATATATATTAATAAAATTCAATCTTAGCCTTTGATTATTCTTATCGTTTGACCAATTCCACTGGGGCCGATCACAATTTTATCCGTGCATCTTGCAGTAGTGGAATTTCCCACAACTGTATATCTCACCTTTTTTAAACCTAAATCCTTGATCATGCAAGACCCTTTAACACATTCTACTAATTTCAACATTTCTTTAGTCTACGCAACTTCTATTAGGAGAATTATCTACAGTCGTTTATCTTGTTCAAGCTTCAATCTTCATCGTTGATTTGTGTGGACCATACCCTTTTCCGTTGAATCCTAATTCAACTTCCTGTGTGCATGTTCACTTAGAGGAATCGTTTTGGGCCCTAAATCACATTCCTATTCAAATCTTTGTTGCTTATCTTTGCAACATGTAAGCTTTTCCGCTGATTGGAATTTTTTTTCCGTGCTAGTTCCAATAGTTGAATCATTATCAGTCGTAGATATTTCTTACATTTATGCACGATCGTAGGTATTGGCCTCCTTTACAACATTCCTCTAGCCACCCAAATGATTTTTCTCGTGCATATTATTCTAACAGATTGACTCACAACCATATATATTCCTATCTACAGATCTAAAACATTCAAACTTATGGCATAATAGCATAGGTGTGGATTTTTATTTACAATGATTTATAAACCTTCAAACCATGGTTTAGACTTTAAACTAGCCCCCCTTTATTAGTCTCTAAGCTCCTTATGACATACCCTTTGGACATATTATGAAAGTTTCCACACCATACCTTGTTTCTTCTAAGGTCTACCCCCTTTCCAACTGATAACAAGAAATCGTATTAACATTTCCCTTCTTCTTGGATGCAATCATGCCAAAGTATTTTGAAAGTGTGTGACTCTTCTCTTCCATTTACCACAACAAGAAATGTCTCCCATGAGGTAGGGATCCCATGAATGGCGGTTTTAAGAAGATCATCCTTAGCTGTGTCCACACTGATGCTTGCTATTTGATCCGTCACTTCTGAAATATTTGTGAAGAATGATGCCATGGTCTCATCCTTATCCATCTTAATGTTCCACAACTTGTTCTTCAAATCCTTCTTTTGAGTAGGGGCCTTATTCTCATACAGATTTGTGAGTGTGTCAAAACACTCCTTTGTTGTCTTCAATGGAGTGATCACTGACATGATGTTGTCCTTCACAGAGTCATATATGATCTTCTTTGCCTTTCCTTTATCCCTTTTTTAATTTTTCCTTCCTCCATTTGTAGTGGGCTCTTCGATCATGGAGGTCACAAAAGATCCCATATCATTCTCTTCTAGAATATTTAACACCCTCTCCTTCCATGTATTGAAGTTGTATGTTCATTCGAGTCTATATTCTGGTTGGACATATCGAGAAGCCGTTGCTTCACGCTCTTGATCAATGCTTCAAGATCCGCGGAGGCTTATACTGCTTGCACAACACTAAGCTCTTGCATGCCCTTGCACTGATGCTATGTTATTGATTGAGAAAAATATGAAGATAATTGAACTATAACAATTTAATCCATAATAACATTTCATATAAATCACATCAATAATCCAAATATATAAATCAAACCGTAGAACAAAAAATATACACTCGTAAAACCCTCCACTTATGTGGAGGATGAAAAACCCAACAAATGATCATAGAGTATGATAGATAAGTAGTAGAGAATTATTTTAACACAATAACATATTTCTTTCACTGAGAGAACCATAGATAGGATATCAAATGGAATCATGTATCTAAATTTCTAAGTGCATAAGAATTTAATAACAAGACAAATTAGGTCTTACAACAACAATAGAATAGTTACATACATCTGTAATTTGTTAACACTTACAACACTAATCCATATTTAATGATGTGCCCTGCATTGATATGGTGCCAAGCTGAACTCCATAATAATCTCCCACAAGAAGATATGTGCCTTCCATTAATTAAATAACTCTAACTAAGTTGTTTAACTCAGTGTACTGAGATGAACTACATGGAACTGAGTGTAACTACAAACAACTGATTGTAACTGAACAAAACTAAATGGAACTGCGTGCAACTGAATGTAACTGAATAGTAATTGAATGGAACTTCATGCAACTGAATGGAACTAAACAAAACATAATGTAATTGAACATAGCTGAATGTAAATGAAGAGAACTGAATCCAACCGAACAATAACTGAAGATAACTGAATGCAACTGAACATAACTGGATGTAACTGAACAAAATTGAATGTAACTAAACATAACTAGTCCTTCTCCATCAATTTTTATTTCCAATAATCACTTGCATAAATTAAGGATTTAATTCCTTAATTAAATGAACCATAACTAATACTCAACCGATATTTAATCAATTTGAGTTTACTTGGTGGCAAGATATGCAATTCAAATTCTCTCTTTATCTATGTTCTTGTATTAAATATCTATGCATGGTCCATACGTATTTTCATTAATTAATCAAATCATACTCATACTATCATTTGTGAACCTATAATAACATGTATTACCCTGGGTCATATAGTCACATGCGAAATCAAATCACTCTAAGGGTAGCTAATCACTAAAGGATACTTGTAGCACCTGTTGACCATGACTAGCCATACATCACATAGTATATCTACTTTACATAGTAAAGTACACCCTGTCACAACATGAGGATATTTGTATAAATTGATATTACTCATAAGTATATTGCCTCATATTACTCACAGGACTAAACTTGATATTACTCACAAGATTTACTGCATTACTGAGCTGATATTACTCACAAATCTATTGTCTCATATTACTCACAAGTATATTGTCTCATATTACTCACAAGACTTTTCTTGATATTACTCACAAGCTTACTCACTTGATATTACTTACAAGTCTATTGTCTTGATATTACTCACAACTCTATTGTACTGGTATTACTCACAATCCTGGAGAACGAATCCTTGTGCTTTAATCTCAATAGTTAGATAGAACCCATAGTATGCTCAACATATATTCAATCATCTCTTATTGATTTTATTTATTCTTACAAGAGGTTCTAGCCTCATCTCTAGGCATCTTGTTATCAAAATGTTTCCTATGTTTCAACTTTCATATGGCTAAAATGTTTTCTTCTACATCCAAAACATCATCCTTGCATATTCAAGAGAGTTTATGAACTTCTTTATCATAAAAGGATGGAAAATTGAGCTTCATAAGCCCTTGCATAAGTGACTTTACTAGCTTCTTGTGAAGGCTTAATGTCTTGAGGGATCTTATTATAAATTTTGTTAAATAAGTTATTAAGTTCCCTAGTTGTTTCTCCATCCTTATTTTTAAAATAAACAAACAAAGTAAGGTAGAACAAGTGGTCCCTCTTCTATCCTCACTTCATCATAAAAGAAACTTCTAATGCCAACCAAGAGTTTAAAGAATTTCCAGGAAAATATCTTAACCATTTCCTTGCCTCACATTTTAAGATTTGGACTAACAACCTCATATATACATCAACAATTTGAATGAAAAGATTATTTGTGAAGTCTTGAAACCTAGGCATTTGTTCTTTTGTAGTAGTACCTTTCTCTCCATAATATTTTGGCAAAATATTTAAATAGTTGTTGAGAAAGTCATGTAGGTTATTTGGCAGATTCAAAGGACCATGCCTAGCATTTATCTAGGGATTGATTGGTGGCGCTCAAGGTGGACATCCTCCTTATCTTCTAGGCATACTTAAATGTTGTAGGATAGTGTGTGGACCTTGATTTGTAATATGAGGTCTTTGAGTATGATCATAGGATTGTGCAGGTCTACAAGTGCTAGAGAAAGGAGATAAAGAAGAAATAGTAGGAATTAAAACTAGACTTAAAGGATTTCTAGGAGTAGGTCTGATATATTATTGATTATTTATTTCTTCAATTGTTTCTTGATTATTTACATAAAAATATACCAAACTAGAATTTAAATGGGGAATATCATTCCTCTGAGTTCCTTGATTTGAATGAAGATTTCTCTAGTGAGTTCATGAATTAGGAATGCTTCAGAATTATTTGGACTAAGAATTTTGTCGGGTATGTCTCTTACTAAGATCCATCTTGATTTAGTGGAGTCTCTTAAAAAAATATTCAACCACATGTGTCTTCTCTTATTCCACCCCACATAATCATATCTTTAACATGTCAAACACTAGGAAAATCATCTTCAATTACGTTCCCAGGCAATGATTCCATTTTTCGTGTTGTCCCCTAAAGGCACCCTAGGTTGAAAGTGGAATAAGCTTAAACATTATTAGAGCTCAAATTTTTTAGATATTAGACTAAATATTTAAAATCGATGAAATGTAGATTCACTTTTCTTTGTGAAACTATTAACTACAAGATTATGGACCAAAATGGAACATGCAACATCATTTAGGAGAAACATTGTAGAGTTATTGGATTGTTTGGAATAAAATTGGATATGAATTGGAGGTATAAAAAATTTAGAACCTCATAGGTTCCTATTGGACAACTTTCTAGTGTTCAATGGAAGAAAATGTATTGATCTTTTAATTAAATGAATTCAACAGTTGAACATGTAGTAATTGTCTCATGAATTGTATGAATTATAGAATAAAGGCATACATATAAAAAAATAAATATTGAGAGCTTCACACATAATTATTCACATACAGTTCTAGAAATTGGACCAGAGGTC
Source organism: Pseudotsuga menziesii (assembly GCA_001517045.1). Classification (NCBI taxonomy): domain Eukaryota; kingdom Viridiplantae; phylum Streptophyta; class Pinopsida; order Pinales; family Pinaceae; genus Pseudotsuga; species Pseudotsuga menziesii. The sequence goes on from LPNX010302606.1 coordinate 149,661, forward strand.
AAATAAACTTACGTCTCTATAAAAAATATTGCGTCTAACTATATTTCAATTCACAATGCAAATAGAGTTGGATTATTTGGAGGGACCCTTTTTCGATCCATCTAATGTGTCACTTGAGAATTCATTTATATTGCAGGTGTTCTAAAAGAAAAAGGAATTGGATGACCTACAAATTGTCCTCATATAGTATGATTCTACTGTCCACTTAACTAACTGTAAGGTGTACTATAATTCTATCATGTAGCCTACTGTTTGGGAAGTGCATCTAATTGAGCATATTTTTCCGCTTCCTACGAATATTTACTTATTGGGATACGATGTTCCTTTAAATATTACAACAATAGCTCAACATCTATATTATTTTCATAAGTGATAGGACCAAGATGCTTCAACAATATTTTCAATTGTATCCATATTTTAAATTGAGGCTTCAATCTATCAATCACCAAATTACCTATTATGAACCCTTCTAATTCCTTTGTTTGAGATGCTTCATTCATTTTCAGTACCAATTTCAATTTGAAAACTTTTTTATGGCTTACTTCTCCATTCCTATCCCATGGATTTGGTAATCCCAACTTGATAAGCTTATCAAACATACTCTTAAATCCATCTATATCATCAGCTAATACTTTCAGTGTGATCTGTTCCCTCCTCAAAAGACTCTTCTTCGTGATCATTTTTTTAGACTCCTTTATCACTTGAGTTATGTTTGTTATCTGTAATTTATTTATCTAATTTTTATTTATGTTGTTTAAAGATAGTTTATTATTCGCTTAGCTTTCCTTGACACTTCCTTAATTTTGTCTCTACTCTCTTAGTCTCCTCTTTGATGACTTTGTAGGTTCCGAACTCTTCCTGAATGACATGAAACTGTTCCCACTCATTTGTAACTAGATGATATATATATTTCTGAAAAGCTTTGATTGGTCCTTCTAATGAGATATTCTCCTTCTAAATCCAACTCGAGCTTGGTGACTTGGATTTTAAGTTCATCTATTTGTTTCTTTCAATAATGAATATCATTCTCCTTGTTGGTGACATATCCTTCCAAATCTAAGATTCTTTCATCCTTCTCTCCTACATCAGCTTCTATATCTCTAGTTGGGATTTATTCCCTACCATGTGCAAAAGAACAAACCTTAGCTCATCCATAGCATAAGGAAGAGTTAAATGATAACAAAAAATAACGATACAACAAAAAATAATGATACAACAAAAAAGAAGATGAAACTTCAATTTTTTGTTTGTTTGATGTTGTTGAATTTTCTTCTTGTTCTATTTCCATGGCATCAAAAAATGTTCTTTTGTTAGTCATTTCTAAATGGCTATAGATAGGATTAATTACTTACGTTCCTGGGAGTATATCCAATGGATCGAGATGTGTGATACTAATATATTGCACTGGAGATGTTGAACCCTATTGCATATATTCTTCACCGTGTACCAATAGGGTATGATCTGACCAATTTGCACACATTGCACTCTTAGTTAAGCCTTCAACCTATTGATGTTCAAAAGTAGTATTCATGTTTAATTTCTTCCTTATATAAATTATGTGATTGGGGTCATAATTTATTTCAAGAGTGGTATGAAACCCCATATTCTTAGGGAAGATTTCTACTACAGGTAATGCTTCTTTACTTTTGATTATAAATGGTCCAAACAACCAAGGAAAATTTATCTTTGAAGCTTTCCTGAAACGTATAAAATGTTCATTTTCAACAATAAGTTTCTATCTGATCAATTCCAGTGCTAAAATTCTTGGAATAAGGAATGCATGTAGGATATATGGTTCATGGGTAAATTCATATACCCTGATAATTGCATGTTCTTCAAATAAAAACAAATCACCCAACCTTTTATCTGGTAAAAATTGCAAAGATTCCTTCATGATTGGTAGCACTCTAGGTAACATGTTTTGGAAAAAAGATCTTATAAATTTCAGCCATTGAAAAGTTCATGTATTTAAAGAAACACATGTTGATATCATTTTCCAAAACCATCCGAGGTAGCTGCAAATTTTATTCATTGAGGAACATAAACATCCTTACTAAATGTGATTCAAATATGAAATTCTTTGTACTATGGAAATCCACCAACTGAGAGTGAATACTCTCATATAGGAATTTATTAAAATTAAGGCTGACTGACTGAGATGATTGAGGCTCAGATTGACTGGTACTAACTATGAAAAAAAGACTCATTAATAGCTTAGTGACATACTTATTTGTATCCAAACCTAAAAACTGACTCATTAATGAAATAAGCATTTTTCTTTCTTCATTAAGTAAAGTAGTATCTAAACATAAAGCTTAATTTTTTAGATACATCCAACCTAAAAAAGGTATTGAAAAAGGACTATTTAAGCTCCAAGGATGATTCACAGAAGGACTAAATTAGGTTATCTTCTTTAAAATATTCTCAAGACATCGTAAATGAGGTAGAAACTGCAAATGAATCATAGAAAATCAAAGCATCGACATGACATAATATTTTAGACTTAACGGAATCCATGATAACTCTCTTAGAAGAAGAATAGTTTGATGCACACCACTCAACAAAGTCTGGAAAATTATGGGGTTTTCCAAGATAGAAAAAGTGAAAATAGGACCTACAAAAACCATGCAAGTATGTACCTTCGTATTCAAATATTTTTAACTTGGTTTTTAGCTAGTTAATAGAACCAAAGGTCAAGAGGGTATCAAAAAACTCAATGTCCCTATCTTCAAAAACCTCTTCAATTATATCAAATTCTAAAGCCCGGGACTCTATTTCCCCTCTACTGTCCATTTTAAATACTCTTTGGGTGGTAAATGTGGCCTACCCATTCATCCGAAGGGTGCATTAGAATATTTTTGAGTTGGATAATTCCACATACACTGAGCTTTCTTCTTCAAATGCAAAAAGACAAATATTCTTCATCCACGTGCTTTACCTTTTATAATATTTTATGCTCACTCTTTTTCACATTGCTTTCTGAGTTAAATCCATTTTTATCTATAGATCTAATCCACCTTATAGTGAATCATCAATCTTAATAATTGGTTGTCCTTGCACTTGTAATATCGCTTCCCTATATTTCTTTATCTTCCCTGCAATTCTTGACAACAAAACCCTTCCTATCTGTAGATCCATCATCCTTTTGTTTTCCATAATAGATTATATCCTTGATTTATTGTTACTATCGAGAATGTAAATGTAACATACCTCAAATTTAGAACATAAAAAAATTTCTATAAGCATACATCTTCATACATATTAATAAAATACCTAAATGTTATGAGGAATTAAAAAAAATAGAGAGTTTAAATCATAACCTTGCCCATATGAAATGATCATCATCTCCTTAAAAATATTAGAAACCCTTTTCCAAAAAGAATAGTTTTCCAAACAAAAACTCAAAAAGCTAAGTTACTGTTCATCTGCAAGAACCATTACGTAGTTTCGATTCCACATTCGTCGATGTGGAATGCAGAATCCAAAATTCCATTTAAATAAATCGTTTACTTTCCCCATCATTTATTCCTTGAGGAATCAACCTTGATCATTGATCTTGACTTGATGAGGATTGTAGGTTGTGGAAAATCCAGTTCCCACTAAATTAATCCTTTACTTTCATCCTTCTGCATTCTGCATTCCACAAATGCGAATTGCGGGTTACGAGTTGCGAAAAATCCAAAATTCAGGAATTCAATATTTTACTTCCCGCCTTCCACCTTCCGCATTCTAGAAATGCATATTGCGGGTTGCATGTCGCAGAAAATCCAAAATCCATGAAATTAATCTTTTACTTGTCATCTTTCACATTCTGCATTACAAAAATGTGGATTGCGAGTTGCAGGTTGTGGAAACTCCAAAATCCATGAAATTAATCTTTTACTTCCTCCCTTCTACATTCCGCAATCCACAAATGAAGATTGCAGGTTGCAGGATGTGAAAACTCCAAAAACTGTTAACTTAATCTTTTATACTTTCCGCACTGTTTATTTCTTGCATCTTAAGTCCCGACCACTGATCTGATTCTTTGTGGATTCCATAGTGGAGCCTTCATGACCAATATTAGCCATTAATATTCTTTGTAGATGCAATATTGACTATTGACCCACTACTTTGTGGATCGAAGTCTAATCTTGTGAATTGTGGAATGAGGGTTTGCTTACAAGTTTTTGAAACTAAACCTCCACAATCCATCTTCTACAACTTCGGTGAACTGTTGACCTCATTGCATATTTGATTTGGACCATTTATCTTCTAGTTTTCTGGATCAATGTTTAACTTTGCAGATTTAAGGTTTTGTTGTTTGATTTGGGGTTTTTATTTATTGTAAGCTAAACCGAACTGAATATTAACTTGATACTTAACCCCTCTTTGATTCTGTCTTCTGTGTTCATAATTTTAACATTAAAGCCCTACCTACTCTAATTTGATTAGGGATTCAAACAACAAAATTTTAAGGTTTCCTCTATGTAGAACAAAAGAATTTTCATTTGTGACATTTACAAATTTAGTCCACATTCAATAAGCATAATTAGGTTGAGCAGAAATGATACGATCAAATAATGCCCAGTTAAATGTTGGAATACACAGTACATTTTAAAAAGAAACAAAGGATTCAATCCATTATATACATAATCATGAGTTGTAAATTCTTCATGTATCAGATTCGAAACTAAAATCTGATTTCCTAGATCAGATTCGTAGGTGCTACTTGCACATAGTAAATTCACATGACGAATTAAAGCATCGTATACTTTATTTTCCTTTCCCTTTATATGTTTTATTTCAAAGTCATACTCACTTAGAATGGACAACCATCTGGCTTGTCTTGCGTTCAAATTCTTTTGATAAAATAAATATTTAAGGCTTATGTTGTCTGACATAAGTAAAACATTTCTCCCAATTAAGTAATGTCACCACATTTTTAAGGTGTGAATTATAGCAGCAAGTTTTATATCTTGTGTCGCATAATTATTCTCATGATATTTTATTTTTCTAGATTCATAAGCTACAACATAATTATCTTGTAGTAAAACTCCACCTAACCCTTCATTGCAAGCATCCATACATATGATGGAATCCTTGAATGGATCAACAATTTTTAAAATTGAGGCAATGGTTAATAGGTATTTTAATTTCTTAAAACTTTCCTCACTCTTTTTAGTCCACTCAAACTTTTTTACTTTATTTTGTGTTATGGGGTAGGAAATCATAAAAAATACTTCTATGAACTTCCTGTAGTATCCAATGATTCCCATAAATGATTTGATGTCAGATATATTTTTAGGAACATGTCACTACATGATGGAGTTTACCTTATCCAGGGATGATTTTAAGGAACCATAATTATTTAAAAGTGTATAAATATTGGCGAATATTACCAATTCTTAAAACGCTAACTATAAAATTATTGGGGATTGTTTTCAAAAAATATTTTTAATTTCCAAGGAATTTATATTGTTTATATAATAATTTGGCAACTTTTAGGGTGAAAATTTTTTACACCATAAAAATTGGGCGAAACAGGGCTTTAAAAAATGCAATATGGTGAATCTTTTTTGGGAGAAAAACATGGAAAAATAGCTCACTGGGCTAAAATTCACCCCTAAAATTATCCCTGACCTTATCTGGGTCGACTGATATTCCATCCTTGAACACTACATGTCTGAGGTATTGAATCTTGTCTTTGAAAAGTCACACTTACTAAACTTTGGATAAAGCTTTTGTTCTCTTAATACTTGCGAAACATTTTTCATATGTTCTTCATCTTATTGCTCATTCTTAGAGTAGATTAATATTTCGTCAATGAAAACAACCACAAATTTATCCAGATAGTTATTTAAGATGATGTTCATTAAACACATGAATGCAGCAGGTACATTTGTCAACCCAAAGGGCATTAGGACAAACTCATAGTGACCGTAATGAGTCCTAAATGTTGTTTTAAAAATATCTTCATCTTTTATTTGCACTTGATGATAACCTGACCTTAAATCTATCTTTGAAAATATAGTTTCTCTTTGTAACTCATCAAATAGATCATCTATTTGGGGAAGTGGGTATCGGTTTTTAATAGTCATTTTATTTAGTTGCATGTAATCTATACATAATATTAGTTTACCGTCCTTCTTTTTCACAAGCTCCCCAAGGATACATGCTTGGTCGAATGTACTTTTTATCGATTAGTTCTTGTAATTGTGATTTTAGTTCTGTGAGTTTGATTATGTTCATTCAATATAGAGCTTTCTATGTTGGTGCCCCTCCATGTATCGGATTGATTGTGAAGTCTATATCCCTTTTTGGAGGAAGTCTAGGGACTTCTTCCAGAAAAATATCATTGAACTCCTTTAAAACATGTATGTCTTCTAGTTTAGGTTTCATATCATTTTCCTTCTGATTTATTATATACACTGCGAATACCTTACATCCCTTTCTTACTAATCTCTTCATTTGTAGAGCATATATTTCTATGATGGTTACCCTCCTAGGAATTCCTTTCACTTTTGTAATATTTCCATTATTCTCAATACATGTAAATGTTTTATGAAAACAATTTAGCAAAATTTTATTCTCTTCGATCCAATCCATTCCTATGAACAGATCATAAGATCCTAAAGGAAATATATTTACATTCACATGTGTAAGAAAATCATTCAACATTATCTTACAATTTCTAACAATACTAGTAACCTTTCTTTTTGTGCCTATGGCTAACTGTACTAGCCATGACTTCTCAAACTTTTCAGGTACCAAATTGCATACATAAACTAATCTAGGTGAAATATAACTCAGTATTGCACCTAGATCAATTAAGATAGAGAAAGGTTGATTGTTTATCATACCTTCAGTTTCGATCATGGAAATCTGGTGGTATGCTTGTCGATTTTCGAGTGCAGCGCAAATTCTTGGCATGCTCCTAGCCATATCTCTAACTGTAATTGCTTCCTGGATAGAATGAACATTAAAATTTTGTTTCCTTGTTGGACAGTCTTTAAAGTAGTGTTCCTCTCCACAATCCCGACATTTTAAGAGTTCTTTCTATGCTGGGTTTTTATTAGGAACAATTGAAGGTATTGCAGAATCTTGAGGTTCAAAACCTTTGTAATTGTTACCCTGATACCCTCTATCATTATTTCTCATGTTTTTATGAAAATTATTTTGTTTTCTTTTAGAATCAAAATTATTTGGCCTTTAATTTTTCCAAGATGGTATACTTTCTCTTTTATTCTTTTTTTGGTAGTAACATAAGTTGGCCTTCCTCATTGCTACCTCTAGTGTCTTTGGATTGTCATATTCAATCTATTCTTTAAACGTGAAGGGAAAGAAGCTAAGGAACTATCGTACCTTAGGCTTCTCATCAATTATGCAGGGGACATAGAAAAGTAATATTAATAACTTATGACAGAGTTATTTCGTTGTCATGGCCCCTAACCTTAGTTCATAAAACTCCTTTGTTTTTCCTTCATAATAATGTTCAAACAAATATTTTATTTTAAAAAGTTTCTTAAAAATTTTCCAGGTCACATACATTTCTTTTATACCCTTATATTTATGCCTTGCCACCATATATTTTCCTTTCCGTCCAGATTATAAATGACCATATGGAAGGAAAACTAGGGCATGCTAGGGCTGTCCAAAATGAAGAAAAGGGGGCTGTAAAACAGTTAAAAAAAGGGCAGCGAACAGTCAAAAGGGTGCTGTCCACAAGGAGGAAAAAGAGATTAGTCCAAAGCATGAGAAAAGGGGTGAAAACTAGGTAAAACGAGGGCTGTCCAAAGAGAAGAAAGAGGGCTGCAAAGCTGAGTGAAAAGAGGGCAGCGATGAAGGAATGATAAGAAGGGGAGAAACCAAGCAAGGAGGAAAAGACTAGCAAGAAAGAAAAATAAGGGGATCAAGGAGCAAAGAGAGAACTAGAAGAGGGAAGCTCGGTAACCAAGAAAGTATTTGAAATTATGGATGGAACCCAAGAGAAAGAGCTAGAATCCTAGCTTTCTTTTTGTATTTTGAAGAAGAAGATCTTTGTAGGTCCTGGAATAAAAGTATTAGATTAAAAAGGTTGCTTGAAGCCTGGGATAGAAGTAGCTGAGCTCACACCCTTCTTCAACCTGTGAAGCCTAAAAACACACTACAACTCAACACAAAACGTGAGATCAAAATACATGCTAGTATGCTAAGAAAATTGAATCATGATCAACATTATGTATATACTGATTACTCATGTCCATCAAAATACTAATCTACTTCGCATAAACAATCAAGTTTAACTACAAATGATTGTTCTACTGTGCCAACAATGGCCCTCTTGAGCTAATAAATAAACTATTTAATCTCACATAAGCATTAAAGAAAATAGGGGTTAGAGACAATATCACCTCAACCAATTGCAAAAAACTACCACATCCAAGAGCTCATGGACCTCCA
>LPNX010302606.1:167992-191178 GCA_001517045.1 Pseudotsuga menziesii
GGAATTATAAGAAGGGGAGAAACCAAGCAAGGAGGAAAAGACTAGCAAGCAAGAAAAACAAGGGGATCAAGGAGCAAAGAGAGAACTAGAAGAGGGAAGCTCGGTAACCAAGAAAGTATTTGAAATTATGGATGGAACCCAAGAGAAAGAGCTAGACTCCCAGATTTCTTTTTGTATTTTGAAGAAGAAGATCTTTGTAGGTCCTGCAATGAAAGTGTTAGAATAAAAAGGTTGCTGGAGGCCTGGGATAGAAGCAGCTGAGCTCACACCCTTCTTCAACCTGTGAAGCCTGAAAACACACTACAACTCAACACAAAACGTGAGATCAAAATACATGCTAGTATGCTAAGAAAATTGAATCATGATCAACATTACGTATATACTGATTACTCATGTCCATCAAAATACTAATCTACTTCGCATAAACAATCAAGTTGAACTACAAATGATTGTTCTACTGTGCCAACAATGGCCCTCTTGAGCTAACAAATAAACTATTTAGTCTCACATAAGCATTAAAGAAAATAGGGGTTAGAGACAATATCACCTCAACCAATTGCAAAAAACTACCACATCCAAGAGCTCATGGACCTCCAAAGTCTAATCTTTATTAAGAAATTAAAGCAAATGCTTGATACAATTTCTCAGAGTAACTCTACTACAAAAGTCCATCATAATAGAGCTGAAAGAGCCTCTTTTTTACAAATGAGATAGTGCTAAAACCCTAAAACCAAAAAACCAACCCTAACAAAGAGCCCAGACCTAAACTGGAGAACTGGGAGTGAGGCGAGGCCTCCACCTAGGCAAGGCGCCCCCAGTCCAAACCTGTGCACTGAAAACAAGCCAAGGATGAGGCCACATGTGTGAGTCTGGTTGTAGGTAAGCTCATCCTTTAGGTCTGGCAAGAGCTTGAGCTAGGTTTGGGAAGCCCACTGATGGTGTAAGCTTTAGTCTTCACCTCGATCAAATCACCGGACCAATGAGAGCTCTCCATCTCATCTTTAGCTGGAGATGACATGTCTAATAACTGATAATAAATTAATTGCTCTCTTAATGATGACTGAAGATGAGTTATGATAACTCCAATAATCATAAGTGTTCCATGAGATGTCACTTAGCCTTTTATTTTATTAAATTTGATTTAATTTGGAGAGTTTTAGTTTTCTCCAAAATAATTATTTTTTTTTTAATAAAAATCATTTTCAATAAAAATCATTTTTTTACTAAAAATCATTTTTTTACCCAAAACTGACTTTTTTGAGTAAAAAGGCATTATGTGTCCGATTGCTGATCTGAAAGTTGGTTCTGACTGGCTGGCTGATCAAGAATGATTTTTGGCTTAAGGCTAGACCTTTCAATCACTGAATTCTGAGTCTGGATGATGAATGGGTTTTTTCCATTTAATTTATGGAAAAACTAACCCAAAAAAATTAGGAAAAGTACTTAAAAATTAAAAAATATTTTTTCACTGTTCGAAAAAGATTTTTTTGAATTTTTTTATGTGTCCAGATGACTTAGGACATGACCATGATCTATATAAATAATGTCTAGTAGGCTTATAACACTCAGTTGGGCTCTAATAACCCCCCAAGGCCCAGAATTCAACATCGGGCATTCCAGCTTTGGAGGAAGCAGGAGAAAACCTCGTCAATTATACTCGGCTGAAGGCAAAGCATAAAAACTCCCTAGAATACCCTATTTGAGATTCTACGTCTTAGGAGACCGAACCACTCAAAAATATCCTACTAGCACATTTTATTACAAACCCCGCAGGGCCATGGTGAAAATTATTCAAATAAAAAAGTGACTAGCCAATATTGGCTAGACAAGCAGACGGATCAACTGATACACTAGAATTAGACTTTGAACAAGTCTGTCAATCGGCAGCTCCTCAGGTAACCCAACTATGGTACAAAAAAGTTGGTAACAGATTGCACTATCTATCGATAGTTGATTGGTAGCTTATTGTACTTGACACATTATTGGCCTGATATATGTTATGCTATGAATGCTGTATCAAGATACATGTAGTAGCCTAATGATCTTCATTGGAAGGTAGCCAAGAGGATCCTCCAATATATTCAGGGAACCAGGACCTACGACATTCACTATGCTGCAGACTCCGAGATAGAGCTGGTTGGATACACAGATTCTGATTGGTTGGGTGATTCTATTGATCAAAAGTCTACTTCTGGATATGTATTCATGTTTGGTGGTGGCCCCATTTGCTGGTCAAGCAAAAAGCAGGCTGCCATAGCACTATCTTTAGCAGAGGCCGAGTATCAAGGAGCGGTGAATGCTTGCCGAAGCAGTTTGGTTGCAAGGCATTCTTTTAGAGTTTGATCTTGGTAGTAATTTGTCCACTGTCCTCTTTTGTGACAATAAAAGTGCTATTAAGATATCCATGGATCCAGTTACCAGTAATAGGACCAAGCATGTAGAGATTCAGATGCACTACATCAGGGATCTAGTGGATGACAGGACCATCATTCTGCAATATTGCTCGACTGATGGGAAAATTGTAGACATCTTCATCAAGAGCTTTTCAGAAAAGAAGTTCACTTACCTCCGTTCACTATTGGGGGTGATTTCATTAGGGTGATTCAGACTACTTTCAGTTTTCAGCTTGAGGGGGGGTTTTCCCCACTGGGTTTTCCCTCTTTTCCTCACTTAGTTTGTTTTGAGCATTCTTTCAGTTTCAGCATTGTATAAGGTGACCTATGGCCCTAGTTGCCGGGGCCCTAGAATTTTTATGCATTTTTGTTTTCTAACTCCTCCTGAGTATAGCTTAAGGGGGGGTGTTGGAGACATTTACCACCATACACACTCTGCTTGGTCAAATTGTCTTAGTTAAACCACTATCCTAAGTATTATTGACATTAATTGACATCAGTTGAGAATTAGTTGACATCATCTAGTTACACCTACCCCTACCTTCAATCAAGGAGGCTAACTTAGCCTTCTCCTACATTCGGGGAGGCTAACTGGAGCACTCTGGGGGTGATCTGAGTGATATTAATGCACCTAATTGCTAACCGGTGCTTACAATCAATTAAACAACTCAGTGAAGGCACCTTCATTCATTTAATTGATTATTTAATGATTAATTAATGAAATGGAGTCAACAGGGGCACCTCCACCAACTTTAGTCAACCTCATCGAGGTTCATTGAAGTCATTGAAGCGCTAGCACTTGATGGTTGCATTGTTATGACATGTGTCTAATCTCCTTCTATTGAGACTCAGTCATTTATTGCACTTCGACTTCAGTTAGGGTTTAGTTGAGTCAATTAGGGTTTTGATCAGTGGTTAATTAAGTGCGGACGATGGCTTACAGTCAGTTAATATAGACTCACTCATTCAATTCGAATGGCCTCCTTGAGGATTCGAATTGCTCATTCATTCATTCCTATAGCATGACATTGTAATTTTACTCAGTCATTCTTTATGTGAATACAGAGTGGCTACTATTCCTGTAGACCGATTACACCATTTCATGAGTTATTTCTTGATTAATCTTTGATGAGATTGATGCTTTGTTCCTAGATCAATATACAAGATTAATAATAATATCCTAGATTGTATTAATTAAATGATGAAATTCTAACATGGTATCATAGATAACCTAAGAAGAAGACACTATGTAGCTGCAAAATCTAGGGCTTCCTATTTTTTGGGTCTCTCTCCATAGATCATCAACAAAAGGAGGCTAGTCTAACTCTCCATTGAAGGGTGCATCTTTCCATCGAAGAAAAATCTGATTATGAGCATTTTCAGTTTTTGACCTATCACTTATGTGGGAAATTAGGGGTTTTCACAGAAGTGGAATTTTTGAGTGATCCCAACATAGGATTTCTCTCCTCATCAAAGTCGAAGTGTAGTGACCAAGATCGAAGTTTTTGGTTCGTTAGAACTCCAGGAAAGTCAAACCCTAATTTTCCTGTGAACCAGAAAACCAGCACTACAAAAGATCAACTCCAGATCGAGTTCTGAAATCTCAAATTTGTTAGATTTAAATCTTTTGTATTTCCATTTTAGGTTCTCATTCAAGATGTCTCATCACAGCAAGATTGAAGAAAATATTGAAGGAGATGATAACTTCCGAGCATGGAAGTATAGTATCTCACTGGTTCTTGAAGAAAATGAATTGGACTCCTACATAGGTTGAGAGGTTCTAGTTCTAGAGGGAGATGAGGCTAAGGACTTACACAAGAAGAACTTGGTCGAGGCAAAGAGAATTATTGTTGATTCTATCAAGGATCACTTTAAACCACAAGTGTCTTCCCTAAAGACACCTAAAGAGATGTTTGATTCCTTGACCAAGATATTCAAAGGAAATAACATAAATCAGATGATGAATTTGAGAAACCAGTCGAAGAATGTAAATATCCAGAATGAAGAGACCATATAGTCATACTTTACAAGGGTCTCTCAAATCAAAGAACAACTTGAAGCAGTAGAAGAAGAAGTGGAGAATGCAGAACTTGTGATGACCACCTTGAATGGTCTCTCTAGGTCATAGGGCTCCTTCATTGAAGCAATTTCTGCTAGAAGAAAGCTAATCACTTTTAGTAGGTTGTGGGAGGAATTATCACAAGAAGAAGGTTGAATAGTATCCCAAGAAAAAAATATGGGAAATAAATATCAATCTCTCATAGTACACACCAAGAAAATAAGGAGGGACTATCATCATCCCAAAGGTAAGCATTCTCACCAAAAAGATAACCCTAGAAGATCTAACAGAGATATATTGAAATACAAATGATTTACATGTGATGAGAGAGGACACTTTACTAGATATTTTCCTATAAATAAGAGTGACTCTCATAAGAAGAAGGAAAATGAAAGAATACATCATGCTCACATTGCATAGGATGATGAACCTCCTAGAAAGAGAGTCAAACAAGAAAGTGAATATTCTTCAAGTGATGAAGAGTATGTTTTGATTTCTTCCCTCATAGGAACTGTCACACATGGAAGCAATGTTTGACTCATAGATAGTGGGGATTCGAAGCACATGACAATATTTAAAGAATATTTCGTGAAACTATCCAAACATGAGTCACCCCACAAAGTGAAAATTGGGGATGACTACCAGTATCCAATAAAAGGTAGTGGTGAATCATCCTATAAACTAGACTCTGGAAAGTATACGAAGATGAAGGATGTCTTATTTGTACCAAGACTAAATAAGAATTTCCTCTCCATATCTGCATTGGATGCAAAAGGCATGAGGGTTTCATTTTTAGATGGCCAAGTCCTTATGTGGCCGAACGGAAAGACTATAGATGATGCAGTAGTGATTGGAGAGAAAGAGGGAGGATTATACAAGCTAGAGGACCAACCAGAACAAGCCTTAGTCCATGACTCAATATAGCCAAGTGAAATATGACATAGAAGGATTGAACATGTGCACTATAGGGCACTACTACTTGTAAGCAAGTTGTTGAAGGTCTTCCAGAAATACAGAAAAAACATGAAGGTGTTTGAAAAGGATTTGAAAAATAAAAGAACACAAAGAAGACATTTCCAAGTAGCAAGAGCAAGGCAAAAGGAATCTTGGAAATCATATACTCCGTTGTATGTGGTCTGATGTCATCTAATTCATTGAGTGGGTATGTATACTATGTTTCTTTCATTGATGATTTTTCTATGAAGACATGGATATACTTCTTGAAAATAAAGGATGAATTTTTCAGTACGTTCAAGGAATTCAAAGCCTTGATCAAGAATCACACAGAGAATAAAATCAAGAACTTTCGATTAGACAATGGAAGAGAATTCACATCATATGAATTCAAGTAATTATGAAGAGAGACATGGATTAAGAGTGAGTTGACCACTCCATACAATCCAGAAAAGAATGGAGTTGAAGAAAGGAATAATAGAACAATTATGGAAGCAACAAGGGAAATGCTTCATGATCAATATCTTCCCATGCATCTATAAACAGAAGATTCTAGGATAACTGTGTATGTACATAACCATACTCCACATATATTGCTTGAGAACAATACACCAGAAGAAGTCTTCTCTAGTAAGAAACTAGAAGTCAGTCATCTCAGAATATTTGGCTATGCATTGTACATATACATTCCAAAAGAAAAGAGGACGAAGTTAGATCCTTCAAGAAAGAAGGGTATATTTGTGGGATATAGTGAAAGCTCAAAGGATTACAAAATATATTTCCCAGGATTCAAGAAGATCGATGTCATTAGGGACGTAACATTTGATGAAGACTCAGCCTACAACAAATCGAGAAAGAGACCTATTGAATACCCTGAAGAAACAGAAGCACTCGGGATGCGAGATACAACTTTGAATGATGCAACTCCAGAAGAAGATCAAGAAATATAAGAACCCTAAGAACCTGTAGATCCACCCCAAGAAAATAATCCTTACAAAATGAAACCTACATGGGTAGAAGAGGCTATCTAAGGTGCAAAAAGAGATGGGGTTCTACAAGAAATGCACAGAGAAAGAAAGATAACTAGGTCCTACTCCAGTTATGTAGCCGTACTATATGACATCATTGATAAATAAACTTCCAACTATGAAGAAGCGGCATAAAAGAAAGAATGGAAGGATGCTATGATCAAGGAGTACCGGTTGATCATGAAGAATGATGTCTGGGATGTGGTCCCAAGACCAAAAGGGAAGACTGTTGTAACTTCCAAATGGATCTACAAGATCAAACATGTTGTAGATGGAAGCATAGAGAAATATAAACAAATATTTGTGGCATGTGGCTTCTCCCATAAGAAAGGGATAGATTATGAAGAAAATTTTGCACCTATAGCCAGATACACTTCCATCAGATCTGTACTTTCTCTAGCTGCAGTGATGAAATGGAAGATACACAAGATGGATGTCAAGAGTACTTTCTTGAATGGTGTAGTAGAAGAGAAAGTGTATGTGGAGCAGCCACTCAATTTTGAGGCATATGACAGGGAGACTCATGTATGCAGATTGAAAAAGGCCCTGTACGATTTGAAATAGGCACCCAATACATGGCATGGCATAATTGACAAATTCCTGACTAGCTTAGGATTTACCAAGAGTAAAGCAGATTCCAATGTTTACTATAAGGTTGAGTAAGGGAACCTTGTGATACTCCTACTGTATGTAGATGACCTATTTGTAACTGGAGAGGATAGGTTGATTGCTGACATGAAGAGGAATCTTGCTTCAAGTTCGAGATGAAAGGCCCAGGTATGATGTAGTACTTTCTAGGCATGGAGGTGTGGTAGAATGCAGATGGATTCTCCCTAGGACAAGGGAAATATATACTAGAGATCCTGAAGAGGTTTGGGATGATGGACTGCAAGGCCATGGACGCACCTATGGCATCAAACCTGAAGCTATTAAGTGATGCTTCATTAGATTTGGTTGATCCTACAATGTATCGTCAGATGATTGGGTCCTTGGTGTACCTGATGAATACAAGACCAGATATTTGATTTGTTGTGAACACATTGAGCCAATTCCTCATGGATATGAGACATGTTCTCTTGATTGCTGTAAAGCATATTCTGAGGTACCTAAAGGGTAGATTTGATTATGGATTCAAGTATAAGGTGAATCAGAAGATTAACCTGGAGGGTTATGTTGATTCAGATTGGGAAGGCAGTTCCATTTATAGGAAGAGTAATTCAGGGTGTTGCTTTAGTATGGGATCAGGTGTGATCTCTTTGTTTAGAAGGAAGCAGTTCTACATGCCACTGAGTATAGCCGAAGGAGAGTATGTTAGATCTTGTTCGGCTTGTTGTGAAGAAGTGTGGCTGAGGAAGCTACTATCTGATATGTTTTATCTTTAGTTGGATGCTACATGTATATATTGCAATAACTAAAGTTGTGTGAAGTTTTTGGAGAACCTGGTGTTCCATGACAAGTCGAAGCATATCGAGATCAAATATCACTATATCAGGGATATGGTGTAGAGAGAATCATTGAAGCTCTAGTATGTTGTCATGGATGAGTAGATAGATGATGTGTTTACCAAGCCATTAGCCAAAGTGAAGTTTGAGTACTTCAAGGAGAAGCTTGGTGTTCTCTAGATCAAGTTTCCTTCCAAGGGGAAGTGATGAATCAGTGATATTTTCTGACATGGTCATAGGCTGGGCCTCCCATGGTTAGATGTAAGTGCAGATACTTTCTTACATGGTGGCAGGATGGGCTTCCCATGGTCAGATGTAAGTGCAGATCCTTCTTGACATGGTGGCAGGATGGGTCTCCCATGGTCAGATTTAAGTGATAGCCCTTTCTGACATGGTGGTATGTTTGGCCTCCCATGGTCATATGTAAGTGTTGGGCCTTTCTTACATGGTGGTAGGCTGGGCCTCCCATCGTTGGATGTAAGTGTCGGGCCTTTATGACATGGTGGAAGGCTAGGACACCTATAGTTAGATGAAAGTGCTGGACCTTTCTGACATGGTGGTAGGTTAGGCCTCCCATGGTCAAATACAAGTTCTAAATATGAATACCTACATGGATGCTATACCTACAACCAACATGAAAAATGGTTGGCTTTATAGAACTTCCTATGATGAGTAGAACTGAGAGATAGCACCATTTTCTCAAGACAGTGGGAAAAGTGATTATGATGATGATCCAACTTTGATAATGATCCAGTGATGATGACAATCCAACTATGATGATGATCTAGCTATGATGATGATCCAACTTTGATGAATGATCCAGTGATGAAGGCTTGTGCTGATGAATTGCCTTAAGAGAATACCTTCCTAGTTAAGTGTTGGAGTCATTTACCCAACATGCACATTTAATTTGGTCAATTTGGCCTTGTTAAACCACTATCCTAAGTTTAATTGACTTAATTGGAATCAGATGAGCACTCTATGACATCATCATGAGCACACCCATGCCTACCTTCAATCAAGGAGGCTAATTGGGACTCCTCATTCAATCGAGGAGCCATTCTGGGGTGATCTGACTGTCATAAATGCACCTAGTTGCTAACTAACTATTAGAATCAGTTAATATGAGTTGTGTAGGTGCCTCCATTTCATTTATTGATTATTTTTATTAATATTTATGAAATGGAGACAACTAGGGCACCTCCAACCACTTCTAATGACCAGTTTGACTTCAGATAACCTCATTGGGGTTCATTGGAGTTAATGATGCGCTACCACTTGTTGTTTGGAATAAAATGACATGTGTCTGAGTTACTTTAAGTTAGGATTAGTCATCAATTGCACTTTGATACATTTAGGGCTCAGTTGAGTCAATTTCGACTTGATCAGTGGGTTAACTAGGTGTGTTGATTGTGGCTAACATTCAGTTAAGCTACACCCATTCATTCAATTTGAATGACCTCCTTGGGAATTCAAATTGTCCTAGAATTCATGCACCTTGCATGATCATTGTATTGTATTACTCATTATTTATTAAATATACAAAGCTGCTACTCCAATTACAACACCATTATGCCATTTTTCATGCTTAATTGTCTGAAATCTCTTATGAGACTGTGTTTTAGTCCCTAGATTACTGTGACAGATTAATATGGTATCAGATCTCATGGTGGGAGGAACCTCAGATCTCTCAAAAACATGGTTTTTGACAGATCTTGCATGAAAAATTGAGCAAAGCTAAAAATTCCAACACTACACCAGAAGCAAAGGATAACCACTTAATACCCCAAGTTAAGGAATTTTTGATCAAGATTTCTTGATCAACTATGTTGGGTGTCATGAAAGCCTAAAATGTGCAAGACGTTTGACCTTACAGTGCCCCTTTTGTTGTGATTTGTAGGTTTTAACAGGTGAAAAGCATTCGCTACAACAGTTTGAGATGGATTCTTTCGTCGAGCTCTTGACTTCGTTCAATTTCCATTGATTAAAAGCAGATATGGAGATCCAAATACATGCCAGAGGACTCTATCACGTAACTATGGACACTAAAGAAGAGCCTACTCAGGTGATAGACAAAGCTCTATTCTTGAACAAGAAGGATGAAGAATTTGGTTTCTTGTGCCTCTCTATTTCTAGGGATCTTCTTTTCCATCTCTCGGGATTGAAGACTCCAAAGGAAATTTTGGACAAATTGGATACCTTGTATGAAAAACAGGATGAATTGAGAGTTTACCAGCTTGAAAATGAGTTGATTTCTCTCCAACCTTCCAATTTTGAGACCTTAAATGATTTTTTCACAAAGTTCAAGCACATTGTCTTACTATTGAAGCAATGTAAGGTGGAGAAGGAGGATCATCAGCTCATCCTCGACATTCTTTCCAAACCTAGAGCTGATTATTCGGTATTTGTCTCTACATTTTGTGTGGGGAAGATCACAACCTCTGGATGGAATATTCCTTCACTCAATGGCTTCATTGAGTCCCTGACAAGTCAACATGATAAGCTTGTCCAGATGGGTATCATCATATCCTCTCATGATCAAGCTCTATATGCTTCGGGGCCTAATGATTTGAAGGGTAAAGGAAAGCAGCAAAAGAATCGAAAAACAAAATTTGAAGCTCCTAAGACTAATGTTGAAAACCAGCAGCATGGAGATCCTTTTGGTTCAAAGAAGAACAAAAGAAAAGGGCATCATGGAAAGGAAAAAAAATAGTGTTCATACTGCAGGAAGGGCTTCCACCATGAACATGCCTACATGAAAAATAAACCCGACGAAGATAATTCTCTGATTGAAAAAAATCACATCAATAGTCCGGAAATCTTTCGGAGGAGAGATCAGCAAGATCAAAAACCACAATAAGAAAGAGGCCATGCTCTCATAGAAAGCACTTCGAAGTCCAAAGCTCTTTTGATAGATTCTAGATCTTCGAATCACATGATGACTGAAAGAGACTCTTTTTCATCTTTGGATAATGGAAAATCCATTCCAATCCACATTGGATATGACTCCACAATCATATCCAAAGGACAACGTACTGTAAATCTTGAGCATGGTTATTTTTCCAATGTTTTGTATGTATGATATATTGCATCAAAAATCCTAAGTGTTTATCAAATGAAACATACAAGAGTTCCCAAGAGAGTCTCCTTTAGCCTATATTATGTATAAATGACAAAACTTGCATCCAAAAAATTGTAGCAAAAGGCCTTGCAAACCATCATACAAAATCCTACAAGTTCTCCCATTTTGTGGTGGATGCAAATCCCATTGCATTGCTGACTCGCGGAAATGAGGTTAGTATACTGTGGCCTGATAGGTTTGGCCACCTAAAATTTAATTACTTGCAGCAATTACAGAATAATTATATGGTTTAAGGCCTCCCGGTTATCAAAGCTACCACTGGAATTTGTAAGGGTTGTGTTGCTGGAAAGCACCCTGAGCATAAGTTTGATCGGGGAAGGCAAGTTGAGCATCATGCATCTTTGGGCTGATGCATTCTGATATCAGAGGACCCATTCCTACCACATATAGGAATGGATCAACATATTTTATCACTTTCATTGATGACTTTTCCAAATACACATGGGTATTTTTTATCAAAAAGAAGTCGGAAGTCTTGGAAAAATTCACTAAATTGAAGGATTTGATTGAGAATGCATATGGAAAAAAGATCAATATTTTGAGATGTGATAATGGTGGGGAGTATATCAGTAATGAGTTACTCCATATATGTTCCCAAATTGGTATTCAGATCCAACATTCAGTCCCCTACACTCCCTAGCAGAACGGTGTAGCGAAGAGGAAGAATCAGTCTCTCAAGGAGTTGACCACTTGTATGTTGAAATAAAAGAAGTTGGATGAAAATTTGTGGGATGAAGCCATGAATTCTATAGCATATATTCAAAATATATTTCCAGACTCATCTGTAAAAGGGAATACCCCTTTCGAAGAATATTTTGGACACAAGACGGATGTGTCGAATCTGAGGGTGTTTGGGTCCACTACATGGGCCCGAATTCTGCTTGATAAAAGGAGGCATTTGCAACCGAAAAGAATTGAATGTGTGTTTATTGGATATCCTGATGAATATAAATGTTTAAATATTCTATATATCAGAACAAAATACATCATCATTGAAAGGAGTGTCATGTTTGATGAGCCTCTTCAGGAGGTAGAACTAGTGAAGGAGAAAACTGTTCAATTTCCTTCCTATTCTATTGAACATTTGGATGATGGAATTGGGGGTGATGAACCTGATTGGGATCCTATGATTTATGATAATAGTGTACAAAAATCATCATATTCTGAGTTAGAACCTGAAGTACAAAATCATCTCCCAACTTGGGTCCGACAGACACTCTCCTCCACAGGTGATAACATTGGAAATCCGGATGATCCAAGGGGAAATCCGTCTGATTTCCAAAGAGTAGGTATTTCGCTCTATTGTCTTGATTATTTGATGTATAAATATTTTTATTTAATGATAATTTCATATCCTCAGTCTTACTACCATTCTCGGATGGATCTAATATGGCGAGCTGCCATGGACGAAGAGATGAATTCTCTTCAAAAAAACACTACTTGGGAGCTAGTTTCTCTACCTCTCAGGAGGAAATTGGTTCAATGCAAGTGGGTGTTTCAGAATAAGGTTTCTAATAATGGAAAAAATGGAAAATATAAGGAAATTCTGGTAGAAAAAGGTTTCTCCCAAGTCTAAGGTGTGGACTACCATGAGACTTTTACACTGGTTGCAAAAATGGACTCCATCCGCCTAGTTTTGGCAATTTCTGCATCTAAGCACTAGGAAGTGCATCATATGGATGTTAATTATACCTTTATGCATGTATATATTAATGAGGAGATATACATGAAGCATCCTGAGTGCTACATTTCTGATCCATCTTTTGTTTGCAAACTTAAGAAGTCACTATACGAGTTAAAATAGGCCCAAAGAGAGTGGTATTCCAAGATGGATGCCTTCCTTCTCTTGCAAAACTTCCAAAGGTGTAAATCAGATCCAAATGTGTATATACATAAGTATGATGGTAATTTGACTATTATTTTTTTATATGTTGACAAATTATTGATTACAGGTAGCACAATTACTTCTATTTCAGTCATCAAAATTGCTCTCCACAATGCATTTGAAATGAGCGATTTGGGGCTCTTGAAGCAATTTATGGGGATGGAAATTGAGAAAAATATTGATGGGATAATGGTCATTCAGTACACATACATACTGTAATGTCCCTCACCCTCCGACCGGGCAAGAGGATGATACTTTACAATAGTCATACAGGCATCTAGCCCTATAATCATGAACATACATACACATAATGATGTAACAAGATTACTTAAAACATAAAACATACTACGATGCACTAATAATTCATATACATAGCGGAAGCAAAACAACATGCATTCATATACAATTCAGCTTTCATTATGTACATTATCATTCATCAATGGTAAACACGATTGCAGACACAAGTTAGGCAAGAATACTTATCTTAATAAGGACTTGTCCTGCATCCAGCTATGTCGCTGCAACGTTCCAACCCATAGGCCCACGTGCTCCTTAATATCTTAGAAACGTTGCCACCCCTGAGCTGGGCATGATTCCCCAAGGAATAAGGAACTAATATGCTTACACATAGCCAAGGATCACAACACCACAAGGGTACACAGTTCAGCCAAGCCAACATAGTTGGGTTTATCAGGTAAACAATAGATCAGCCAAGCCAACAAAGTTGGGTTTATCAGGCCACCCAGGAGCTGGGAAAGGCTAAATTGTAAGCTCTTGAGATCCTAAAAGAGATAGGGACACCTACACCAGAGATAACCTGACTTCTAGAACACCCACACATACCCAACACAAGGAAACCAGTCCTTTCTCTGCAACGTAGTCCCTCAGGCCCTGACCTCCCTTCTAGTGCTATTCAGGGGTTGTGGAGAAGAAATCCAGTCCTATAGCTCTGTCTATGTGGTTCCTGAACACACCAGTTTTTTCAAGCAAATCAGGGCCTCATCACCACTCCATTACCGTCCGAAGACCAACCACTGCATGCATGCAACAAAACCAACAATTTCAGCTTTGACAGGGGAAATGAAACCTGAATCGTTCTTGGCCCTATCATGGCCAAAACAATTACATAGTGACCTATGGTATTCCAAATCACAAGGAAAAACATAGCCAATCAAAATGTGGATGAAGCCACAACCCACACAATGTAGGTACTCACAGCAACCCCAACTGGTCAGAGGAGAACAACAACAACGGTTCAGTTATGAAGTAACCAAGCATCACATAGTATGACAATGGTGAGAAAGGAAAATGATATCCTGTGTGAGAGTGAACATCTCACAGATTAGAAATCAAAGAGAAAATGGGAGAATGAACCCCAAACCAGAAATCCCACCCTTTTTAACTTATCTCTACGTGAGGAAGACCATCCGAACCCCCTGCGCATGAGAAGGTGAACAGAGAAAAATGTCTCTACATGAGAATGAGAAGAACCCTCAAGAGAGTGGAATAATGGTCTTTCCATTACCCATGTGAAGGTGGAGAGATAGCTAGCATAGTGAGAGTGTGGCAAAGACTGACAGTCTTGCCACCCATCACTTCCCAGCAATAACTGCCTCAACTAATCAGTAGACATTAAAGGTGGTATTTGGATGGGACAAGGGAAGGTGAGCAAAAAAAATAGGGTGGTGGCACATGGATTTCCCCCCCATGGGCTCAAGGTTTAACATCCACCCCCCACCCCCCCCGGCCTTATCCTTATAAAATCATTCCCTTTTCAATTTGGTTGCAGTGAACATAGCTGGTTGGAGTTATTAAACTAAAATGCATAGTTACAGGATGCCACAATGTTAATATGTGTCGTATGTCCCAATATACCATCGGTGACAATTCCAATCCAAAACATAACATAACCAAATCAATGGTTGGGCCTTCGGCTTTAGCTCCTCAGCATGATTCTTTACAATATATGTATCATGTATATTTAATGCATTGGGGTCAAAACTGAGGATGTTGCAATCCCCTCCCCCTTCAATAGCACTATCCTTAGTGCTTTACAAAATTGAACAAAATGCTACACTGGTATCACCTCAGTGTTCCACAGAATTGAACAAAAATGGATGTACGAATCACATGGCATCCTCTAGCTCCCACGTAGCCTCTTCAGGTCCGTAGTGCTCCCATTGCACCTTTACCTACCCTATGGCTCGGTTCTAGAGCATTGTGACCTTCCTGTCGAGGATACGCATTGTCTTGATTTCGAACTCTCCCTCAGGTTCCACCTGAATCACATCCCAATTTACCACATGGTTAGGATCATGTACATATTTCTTAAGTAAGGAAGCATGAAAAACATTATGAGCTCTAGTACTAGCAGGAAATGCAAGTTTTTATGCAATAGGCCCTATTCTTTCAAGCACTTCAAATGGCCCACACTATCTTGGTGACAGGTTGGCACAAATCCCAAGCTTCAAGGAACTCTTCTTTTCTCTCACTCTAAGTTACACATGATCCCCAACATTGGAATCTCTGTTCTTCCTATGCTTATCTACATATCGTTTATGTCTGTCTTATGCCGCTTTCAGATTCTCCCTGATCTTTATAACCTCTTGCTCCATTTCTTTGAGCAATTCTTGTCCAAGCAAAATCTTGTTCACTGGATTATCCCAAGTCACTAGTGTCCTACACCTTCTTCCATAAAAATATTTGTATGGACTCATCCCCAAGGATTCCTACTATCCATTGTTATAAGAAAACTCTACCAAGTGTAAGTAATATTCCCACTTGGTGGGTTTGTCCATCACGTACATGTGAAGCATATCTTATAGCACCTGATTAACTCTCTCTGTCTTCCCATCTGTTTGAGGATGGTATGCAGTGCTGAAGTTTAGCTTTGTACCCAAATATGCAAACAACCCCTTCCAAAAATTGGAGGTGAACTTGGCATCTGTGTCAGAGACTATTTCCTTCGGCAATCCAAGAAATTTGAAAATATCCTTCATGAAGATCTTTGCAATGTCATCAGTCTTATACATAGACTTCACCGGTATAAAATGCGTTGTCCTTGTCAACTTGTCTACCACAACCATGATGGAATCGTGCTGTCTCCAAGTCATTGGAAATTTTATAATAAAATCCATGGAAATAATTTCCCATTTCCATTCTAGAATTGGCAAAGGCTAGAACAAGCCTGCTGAATGTTTATGTTCAACCTTTACCTATTGACATTTCATGCACCTTGAAATATACTCAACCATGTCCTTTTTCATTCCTGGCCAAAAGAACAACTTTCTAGCTATAGCAATTGTCTTCTAATATCCTGGGTGACCAGAATAAGGAGCTTGATGGATTTCATCCATAACAAATCTCCTCAGATATGCTACCTTCAGAATATAAATTCTACCTTTATAAGTAAGAATTCCATCTTCTTCCAATTTATATCCCTCATACCTCTTCTCAAGACTTTGATGTTGCAATTTGTCTTTCACCTACTCATACAATTCATCTCCGGCAACATGATTAACAATCCGTTGCCTCAAATCTGATTGGAAAATACTAATAGATTCCACATGCATTTCCTGTACCTTCGTGCTGAGTGCATCAGCTACCTTATTTTCTTTTCCCCTTATGTGCTTGATTTAGAAATCAAACTCACATAAAAATTCTAGCCATCTCTCTTTCCTAGCATTCAGAGTAGGTTGATCAAACAAATACTTCAGTCCACAGTGATCTATTCTGAGTTCAAATCTTCTACACATCAAGTAATGCCTCCACATCTTGAGAGCATGTACTATGGCTGCAAGCTTGAGATCATGAGTGGCATAGTTCTCCTCATGCTCCTTCAGCTTTCTTGGCTCATAACATATCACGTGGTTGTCCTGCATAAGGACTCCTCTAAGCCCTTGCCCACATGCATCGGTACATACCACAAAATCTTTCTTGAGGTCTGCAACTCTCGACACTGGTGCACTGGTGAGAATATCCTTCAACCACTGGAATCTTCCTTCACACTTCGAAGTCCATTAAAACTTTATCCCCTTATTTTGCAAAGAAGTGATGGCATGTGCAACCTTGGAAAACCCTTCAATGAATCTCCTGTAGTATCCTACAAGTCCCATAAAAGATATTACATCCATCACATTTCTTGGATTAGGCCAACTCATAATGGCTTCAATCTTCTGAGGGTCTACTAATATACCCTCTTTTGAGATAATGTCACCCAAATATTGAATTCTATCTTTGTAGAAGTCACACTTGCTCAATTTTGCATATAGCTGATGCTCCCTGAGCAATTGCAATGTCAATTTCAAATGCTCTTCATGCTCTTCCTCATTCTTAGAATAAACAAGAATGTCATCAAGGAATACAAGAACAAACTTGTCCAAATATCTGCTGAAGCTACTATTCATAAGGCACATAAATGTAGCTGGTGCATTTGTGAGACCAAATGGTACCACCAAAAAATCATAATGCCCATACCTTATCTTAAAGGCTGTCTTATGAATGTCTTCATCCTTGATCCTCACCTGATGGTAACCAGACCTCAATTCAATCATGGAAAATACCTTTTCTCCTCTTATCTGATGAAAGAGGTCATCAATCCTAGGAAAATGATATTTATTCTTCATAGTAACCTTGTTCAACTGTCTGTAATCAATACACAATTGGAGTGTACCATATTTCTTATTTACAAATAGAACCAGTGCTCCCCAGGGAGACACACTCGGCCAGATATGCTTCTTTTCCATCAACTCTTGCAGTTGCATCTACAACTTTAGCATCTCCGGTGTACTCATCCTGTAGGGTGTCTTGGACACTGGTGTTGCTCCTGGCACAAGTTCAATTGTGAAATCAATGTCCCTTTTTGGAGGAATCCCTAGAATCTCATCAGGAAATACATCTTTGAATTCCTGTAACACCTGATAGTCTTCCAGCCTGGGAGTTTCATCTCATGTTGGTTCCAGAATATGAGCTGCATACAACTAGCAACCCTTCCTACAACACTTTTTCAATTGCATTGCTAAAACTTGTCTTATTGAAATTACCATTGGATTACCTTTCACCACTACTGGGTTTCCTTCTTCATTTATGCATTCAAAAGTCTAGTTGTAATAGTCAATCTTCACTCAATGAGATTCTAACCAATCCATCCCAATGAGAACATCATAGGGACCAAGCAGCAGAACATTCAGATCCACACAAGTGATCAATCCATTCATAGCCAATGGAAATTTCTCTACCACTTCACTGACCTTTCTCTTAGTACCAGTGGCTAGCTGAACTAACCAATATTTTCTATGCTTGACCTTCTTAAAAGCACAAATCTCCACTACCCTATGAGTGATATAACTATGAGTAGAACTAGGGTCAATCAAAATAGAAACAGATTGTTCAACAATCTTAACTACTACTTCAACCACAACTGACTAGTGATCTACCTAGCGGTCCTCCAGTCCTCCATAAATTCTAGGGATTGCCCTTGCTACTTGACCCACTATTTCTGCTTCCTGAATGTTATAACCTAGCCTTGCACTTTCATTCTCAAGTGGACAATATCTGCATAAGTGGGGTCCTTCACATTTCCAAAATTTGAGTGGACCTTTATTCTATGGTTGCAATGTTCCAAGTCTAGTGTACAGACCTGAAAACTCTCCATTTCTGTTAATTGTATTAAAATTTTTGAACTTGAAATAGTTTACACAATGACTTCTCTGACAGGGAAAATAAGGGGTTTATTCTGGGAAATTTTGCGGACAAAAGGAGTGAGCAGCAGGCAGAAACCAAAGACAATCAGACATTGAATTTCCTCTCCCCTAACACATTTATATCTAGTTCCATTTAGGGTTCAGAATCCGCACTGCGGAAACGTACTACCACGCTTCTAGGCATCCAAACCGTGCAACTATGGAGAGTAGTTCGGTCTGTTTCAACCAGGGGCTTCTGGAAACTTGCAGAGATTTATTGCAGCATTAATATAACATAAATAAATTATTTATATAGTTCATTGATTTTCTGGAAAGTTCTAATAAGTTTCGGGTGAATTTGGGATTTTTGGCAGTTTTGGCCAAGGAGAACCCTGCGCAGAGGAGGATGAAAAAGGGTGGTATGACCCAAAAAAAAAAATTCTAGAGATTGATATGGTATTTTGGGCCTGTTACTGACCGACAGGAATTGACAGAGCTCATTTTGAGTTTACAGAACCTATTTTGCATCAATTTCAGTAAAACTAGTTATTAAAAACTAGTAATCTAGCTAGGGTCTTAAAAAGGCTAATAAATCATCTTAAATTCAATTCTGTGAAACCTGAGATTTGTAACAGAGATAATTATGAACTCTATGAATCTGAATATTTATTTTAATCCCTTTCCCATTATGAAATATTCATTACAACACACATATTCACTCAATTCCCCCATACACTGATAAAATAGAGTCTTTTAATGGAACTGAGATAATCTATTTTAGGCTCTGAGATATCTCAACCTAATAAATGTAATGTTTAGAATATATTGACAGTACATAACAGAAATAACATTATTGACTGACCATTACAAAGAGGCTTCCAAAATAAAGGGGCAGGAGGCCCAGAACATGACCGACAAAAGAGGCTGTGAGCATAGGTGAAGCATGGGCTTCACTGTATCTCAACCTGAACGTGTTGGAGGATAAAAATAACTCTGATCATACTTCAATGGCTGAAATTTAGCGGTCCATACCTGCAATAGAAATAAAGGGAGATAGAAGAGAAGGGAGGAGGGGTTTGGGGACCATCACCCAATGTTCTGAGGCACAACACTCAGAGAGTATGCTCACATAGCATAACCACAATATCAAATCATCCAAACTGAAGCAATGGGTTTGAATTTATCTTTTATAGACTTATGGATGACCTACTTAGTAAGTTGAGGCCAATGGTGACCTGTGAGAGCAAGTCAACCCCATGGATGACCTAACCCTAGCCACAAAAGAACCCCCTTTGGGAAATTAGGCAAGTAGGACCATGTGGAATTATTTCTAATTCCAAATAATCCTTCACAATTAGAAACTGTGCCCTCCCTTATTCAAAAGATGCCTCTTTTGAGTTATGACAACTTTATGCTTTTATTGGTTCATAAGGAAACTCTTTCTTTCCTTAAAAAAACTTTCATGCTTTTACCTCTTTCTGCTTTCTCTACTTTTAGGAAACTTCCCTTTATTCTCTTTCTTGCTTTTGTCATGGACTTTCTTATTTTTACCAAGGAAAGTTGACTAGCTTTCCCCAATGCACCCTCCTGACATGGCATCCTTAATTCCACATCATTATTGAGCATAATAAATAAAATTGCTGAAATAAAATTAAATACATGCCTTAGAACAATTATTTAGGAAAAATTTATCCTAGGAGGAATAGTTAATAACAACTTGAGCCCCTAGGAACTTAGCATGGTCAACACTTTTAATGGTCAATTTGAGGGAACATGATAGTCCTCCCCTCCCAAATTTGCTTGTCCTCAAGCATAAGCACCACGGAGTGTTGAAAATTTTTCCACCATGTTTTTGCTGCACCACTCTGATCATAGCCATTTTTTTTTATACCACTTCCTTTAGCAAAATTTCCAACCTAGTTAAAGTAACTAAGCATAATTCCTGGATCCCACTACCTCATCTGCAAGGACCCAAATTTTTCTGCGACCTTTTCAACTCTGTCATTCCTAAGAATGCCTGGATCCCATGGTTTTATCAGCCTCCTTCCACCCATCAATAAAAACAACAGAATTTTATCATTGTAGAGGAGGAAAATGAGGTTATGAAAATCATACCACCATACTGGGAGCTCATCTCTCCCCATGCCAAACTGAACATTTTTTAAACTCTCCCACCAAACATGGAATTCCTTAATGCGGGACCAAATCATCTTGAGCCTCTCTAAAGTATGAAAATCCATGTGTAAGCTGGCTCTGGAACTTAGGCCATTGTTGTTATGAATACACATGAGGTTATCCCATGTCCCTCCATGTATACTGAAAGCATCATATAGCAGCCATACATGCTGATTCCATTGTTCATACAATTTCTTTGATGTGTCCAATGTCTCTCCATTGATGCAAGCAAGATTTTTACCCTCCAGTGCACACATCTCAATCATGTGTCTAGCCACCCAATCAATGGACGGGAAAAATTTCATGCTAAATGATTTAGGTGGGAATAATTCAGCCACTACTAATGCACTTGTCAAACCACATGGTTTTACCATCAATACCTCAACTAGAAGAGTGAAAATATCAAGCTCCTCTTGTGGCATCAATAGAAAAAATCCTTTCGCCCAATTTTCATCCCCACATGATGTAGCTGAAATAGAAGTGTGGGGTGAAGAATTATGAGCCAAATCCCTACAATGCTCATCAATCAAGATAATGGATCCACACATTCCTCCATTAGTTTTATGAGTGACAGTGTGATCATGTGCCTCCTCCAAAATTGTACAACATTTTCCTAGAGGCAACTCATAATCTCTTAGGAACCATGCAAGTGCTTGGTCTTCATATTGCTCAACCTTAAACTTCTCAAGCACATGCAAATTGGAATGCACCTCATGTGCATGTATATGGGAGGTATATAATAGCTTCAAAATAAGTCTTTGTTGCTGTTCACATGTCAATACAATGTTAGTCACAACAAAAGAATTATTGCAGAATAAAAAAAATTTCCCTCCCAAGGTCTTCATTCCAAATATGTCTCTATGGAACTCAACAGGTGCTCTCCTCTTCATCCAATGGATCAACTCTCTGCCATTGATCCAAGGGTGAAAAAATCCATCAATTGACCCACACATTGAAAGTATGTGTAGATTTGATGCCTTCTTTTCAAAAGTGGCTGCGCACACATGCCCTTTTTGCTGCTTGTAAATCATAGAGAAATCAGCAATATTAAAAACAATTTTCTTGCAACAAGACATAAACATTTTACCTTCCATATTTTCCTCTTCTATGATTCCTCTATCCAACCATCCAGTGGATGAATTAGAGATATTTATTGTTGATTTATATGATCTATAATGATCCATATCTTCTCCAATAGGATCTATCTCCCCTGGGGACAAATCATGCTCCCCCTGTTGTGCATGTGACACAAACCAGAAAAATATCTTCACCCATTGTTCATTCCCCACTGGTGTTTCTGAATCTATGACATGTGGGAAAGAACTGTGAACCTTCTTTGCATGTTTGAAACCTTCAGTAATCATACTTATGGCTTCAACTTTTTCATTATTGGCTGGCCCAAATTGGGTGCTCTCATCCCACCCTTCCATGGGAGAGTGTTTGTCTTCAAGGAACAACTCACATTTCCTTGGAAGGAAATCAAGTGCTTGGTTATCATAAAACTGTTTTGCACACTCTTTAAGCACATACTGAATAAAATTATCCTCATGGTCCACCCAATCATAAGGTTCCTCCATGCCATTTACCCAAAAGGGATGACTCTTAGGAAAGATTGAGGATTCAGTCAATTCTTTCCACTCTTGTTGGAATTGCTCTATCTTCATTTGTGATGCTAAGAGGGCACTTTGAGTGTATCTCAAAGAATCTTGGGTGGCCAGAAAATCACCTTTGAGCTTGTAGTTCTCTTCTTCATATATGCAAATACGTTCTTCATTATGTAGTGATGCTTCCCGCAATAACTCAACAAGATCAAACATGTCATTTTTATCTGAAAGCAATTGTGAGAAATTACCTTTGATTGTGGACATTGCTTTCTGTATATTCTCCATGGATTCAAAGGAAGATTGGTCTTCCATTAAAGAAGCTTCCCAACACATATTTGACACTGAAGCATGAGTTTCATGGATAATTTTCAGGGCCTCTTGGATCTTATGTTCATCCATCTTCAATGACCCTGCAAGAAGATGAGGTTCTTGCAGATGTTCCTCTTCTTCATTTTCGATCTCCGGATCAATTTCATGCAGTGCACTCGAGGTTTTGAAATATGATCCATATGTTGTTTCTGCAATATATTAATATTTTAAGTCCTCAACAACATAATTTGGGCTGCAATTTAACTACTCATTCATCTTTGGTGCACCAGAAAGATATTCTCTCAAAGTTTCATCCTTCATACTGCATTCATTTTTTACACCAGAATTTTGAACCTCATCACTAGGGGGCTCAACCATTCTAAAATCATCACTGGAAGTGGCTGCCATATCATACTTACACAATGACACATAAAAATCATAATTTACTAACTCACCATGTGTGATTTTCTCCTCCTTATGTGGTGGAATTATGATGGCTTGTTCACCCACCCAT
>LPNX010302606.1:191575-220234 GCA_001517045.1 Pseudotsuga menziesii
CTTAATTTCCTTCTGATGGAGGATTTGGTGATTCATCACCCTCATGGATGCTGCAAATACGCTGATCTCTCTTTCGGGAAAACCCAAATAATTTCTCAAAGAAACCATGTGCAGATGACTCTAATAAATATTCACTTTTGGTCCTCTTTTCTACCACTTTACTTTGAGAAGTGGAACAACTTAGTTCCTTTCTTGATGGATTATTGGTATTCAAAGAACCTACATGTGTTAATGTTTTTGAAGACATAGACTCTCCATATTTATTTCCCTCATGCTGAGAGACACTACTACTCCCTTTTCCATGTTTGCTTGTCAACTGCATGGTAAGGAATTCTCTAGTCTCTTGATTTGACTGAATGATGCTTTGGGATACATATTTCATCTTTTTCAATGCTATTTGCATCAAAATTATTAAATCTTCTTGATCATCCATTTTTGAATGCTCTTCTTCATACAACTCAAATTCTAAATCTCCCATGAATGGAACTAATTCCACAACTGCAACTTCAAGATATTACTGAGCTACTTTTCCACTGAGAGTTACTTTCCACAGGATGAGCCAAGGAAAGTGCTCTGATACCACTGTAATGTTCCAAGTCTGGTGTACAGACCTAAAAAATCTCCATTTCTGTTAATTGTATTAAAATTTTTGAACTTGAAATAGTTTACACAATGACTTCTCTGACTGGGAAAATAAGGGGTTTATTCTGGGAAATTTTGCAGACAAAAGGAGTGAGCAGTGGGAAGAAACCAAAGAAAATAATACATTGAATTTCCTCTCCCCTAACACATTTATATCTGGTTCCATTTAGGGTTCAGAATCTGCACTGCGGAAACGTACTACCACGCTTCTGGGCAGCCAAACCGTGCAACTAAGGAGAGTAGTTCGGTCTGTTTCAACCAGGGGATTCTAGAAAATTGAAGAGGTTTATTGCAGTATTAATATAACATAAATAAAGGATTTATATAGTTCATTGATTTTCTGGAAATTTGTAATAAGTTTCGGGTGAATTTGGGATTTTTGGCAGTTTTGGCCAAGGAGAACCCTGCGCAGAGGAGGATGAAAAAGGGTGGTATGACCCAAAAAAAAAAATTCTAGAGATTGATATGGTATTTTGGGCCTGTTACTGACCGACAGGAATTGACAGAGCTCATTTTGAGTTTACAGAACCTATTTTGCATCAATTTCAGTAAAACTAGTTATTAAAAACTAGTAATCTAGCTAGGGTCTTAAAAAGGCTAATAAATCATCTTAAATTCAATTCTGTGAAACATGAGATTTATAAAAGAGATAGTTATGAACTCTATGAATATT
Source organism: Pseudotsuga menziesii (assembly GCA_001517045.1). NCBI lineage: Eukaryota > Viridiplantae > Streptophyta > Pinopsida > Pinales > Pinaceae > Pseudotsuga > Pseudotsuga menziesii. Next base: position 192,891 of record LPNX010302606.1, read on the forward strand.
AATATTTATTTGAATCCCTTCCCCATTATGAAATATTCATTACAACACACATATTCACTCAATTCCCCCATACACTGATAAAATAGAGTCTTTTAATGGAACTGAGATAATCTATTTTAGGCTCTGAGATATCTCAAACTGATAAATGTAATGTTCAAAATATATTTACAGTACATAACATAAATAACATTATTGACTGACCATTACAAAGAGGCTTTCAAAATAAAGGGGCAGGAGGCCGAGAACATGACCAGCAAAAGAGGTTGTGAGCATAGGTGAAGCATGGGCTTCAATGTATCTCAACTTGAACGTGTTGGAGGCTAAAAATAACTCTGATCATACTTCAATGGCTGCAATTTAGCGCTCCATACCTGCAATAGAAATAAAGGGAGATAGAAGAGAAGGGAGGAGGGGTTTGGGGACCATCACCCAATGTTCTGAGGCACAACACTCAGAGAGTATGCTCACATAGCATAACCACAATATCAAATCATCCAAACTGAAGCAATGGGTTTAAATTTATATTTTATAGACTTATGGATGACCTTCTTAGTAATTTTAAGGCCAATGGTGACCTATGAGAGAAAGTCAACCCCATGGATGACCTAACCCTAGCCACAAAAGCGCCTCCTTTGGGAAATTAGGCAAGTAGGACCATGTGGAATTGTTTCTAATTCCAAATAATCCTTCACAATTAGAAACTACACCCTCCCTTAGTCAAAAGATGCCTCTTTTGAGTTATGACAACTTTATGCTTTTATTGGCTCATAAGGAAACTCTTTCTTTCCTTAAAAAAACTTTCCTGCTTTTACCTCTTTCTGTTTTTTCTACTTTTAGGAAACTTCCCTTTATTCTCTTTCTTGCTTTTGTCATGGACTTTCTTGTTTTTACCAAGGAAAGTTGACTAGCTTTCCCCAATGCACCCTCCTGACATGGCAGCCTTAATTCCACATCATTATTGTGCATAATAAATAAAATTGCTGAAATAAAATTAAATACATGCCTTAGAACAATTATTTAGGAAAAATTTATCCTAGGAGGAATAATTAATAACAACTTGAGCCCCTAGGAACTTAGCATGGTCAACACTTTTAATGGTCAATTTGAGGGAACATGACAATGGTGTTTCTTTAGGCTTTCCAGCTGTCACTCCAACTTGATTACTCACAGCTTGGGATGGCTGCTTCTACTGATTCCTGAATCTAGAAGGTTTGGAACCTTTCCTTCTTTGGTCAAACTTCTCATTCTTCTTGTCCTTCCATGCCTTATGGTATTCATGCTTACCTTTTCTTTTCTCATAGAAGTACTTAGACTTCCTTATGGCTTCTTCAAGAGTTCTTGGTTCATAAAACTCAATTCTATCTTTGTAAGACAGAGGCAATCCACTCAGAAACCACTGAACCTTCACTTTTTCATCTCTGATGTACCAGACATACCTCAAAAATTCCAAGAACTTGTTTGCATATTCATCCATGGTCTGCTGTCCCAATATTAGCTCATGGAAATCCTTAATCTTGTCATCATAATACATGTCAGAGAGGTATTTCTACTTGAAATACTTCTTGAATTGTTTCCACTTCAATCTCCTTTCATTGATCCTCTTTACTTTCTTGAAGTGTTCCCACCAGATGGATGATCTTCCATTTAGATTGAATATGGAAACTCTTGGCTTCATGTTTCCTAAATAATCCTGCACTTGAAAGTATTTATTTATCCCAAGAAGCCAAGATTCAACCTCTTGTCCAGTATTTATCTCACCATCAAATGTAGGAGGTTTATCCTTCTTAAATTCATCCTAAGAGTGATCCCTATGGTGTCTTATTTTTTTCCTTGTACAAGAAGATGAACTTGTATCTCCACTACATTCTTTAGAGTTAGATGAACCACCGAAAGTCCTTCTCCTCCTCGTAGTGCTATTCTTACTTCCTTCTCATCTTGTTGTACCTCATCCAAAATCTATATTTCTCTGCAAGTTTGTTAAACTCTGCAACATGGAAACATTCAATGGATGCCGCTCTTCCTGGGCTTTAGTCAATATTCTCATGTTGGCTACAACATCTAACAGTGTCTCTTTGAATCTCCTTCCATTAGACTCTATGTCATCATTTCCATTAAGGACATTTTCTCCCATGGCATCTCATTAGAGGAATTTTGGGGTCTAAAATGGGCCTCCTAAGGAAAATAATAAAATAATAGTTAAAATTATAAAATAATATTGATTAATTTTGGAGGAAGAAAGAAAAAAACTACTTTTTGTGTTCGTATTTTCGACATATCTCCCTGCGTTTTTACTCAAATTTCGATCGGGAGAGCTCGTTGGATGCAGAATTTGATTCCACATCCAACGAGTACCCACACTGCATACTTTTGACGGACCCCGCCACCCCAAAAACAAGAAATACCTGAAAAAACGTGATGATGACATCATCATCACATTTTTTCAGGTATTTCTTGTTTTTGGGGTAGAGGGGTCTGTAAAAAGTATGCAGTGTGGGTACTCGTTGGATGTGGAATCAAATTCTGCATCCAACGAGCTCTCCCGATCGAAATTTGAGTAAAAACGCAATGAGATATGTCGAAAATACGAACAAAAAAAGTAGTTTTTTTTAATGACAAATATGTCAATTCAACCATTATGGTTGACTTATTTTATTGAAATTCTATTGGTTCTTGAATTCCAACTCACAAAAACTTATTTTGGCACGTTTTCTTATAAGGCCCATTTTAGACCCCAAATTTCCTCTAATGCTTGCACATTTGTAGGAATCCTGAGCATCATACCCATCATGGGTTCTCATGACTTAAACACCTCTTGCTTTACCACACTGTTCTACTTGGAATCCTACTCTTGGAGGTGTCTATAATTCTACAAATGTGTTAGTAGAAAACTGTTAGATGCATACCATTAAAATAAATCAGAACTACTTACCTTCCTCTTCTAGAAATTCATAAAATAACAATTTTGCTAAAACACAAAATTTTCTCTCTTCTTGTTTAGCCCTGTAATCTACTCACAGTCTGCTGAAAATTCCCCTGAAAAATGGTTGAAATTTGCAGAGAAAATCTCTTTGAAAAACCCCAAAATTTCCTTCTCCCTATCAAGTCTAATCCCAACTAACGTTCCATTGTTTTGGCGGACATGACTACTAATTTTCTCCTCTACACTTCGGTGATCCATCCATCAATCTTTCTCTGATGTATCAGGCCTATAGTGGTCTAAGCTTTCGGATTTCATCGGTGGTGCCAAGGGATATCCATCAGTGCTCAAATAGCTAATGTTTTCCACTGTTTCAGACATTCAACATTCATCGACAATTGTGTGCATTGTGCATCGGCCAGCTAGTTCTCTAGACTTCTGCAATGGCGGCCAACGAAATTTATTTGTCTTCTGCAGGCCATCATCCTATCAGCAATCAAAGCAATTAGCACCAGCATTGTCGGACGGTTTAACCACTATGGATCCACTGTGTTGGTGGTTTCATCCCTTAATATTTTTCGATGATAGCATATCGGAAATCAAAACGCTAATTGTTACAGCATTGGGTAGTTAGTTCCATGGGAAGCTGCAACGGTGGCCTGCCATTCATAAATATTTTCTGATCGGAGGCCTCATCATCTAAAAATTTTTGATCTACGGTTGGAGCGAATAGCAGCTGCGGCATCGACAGTCGGGGCCTCCATCCATCGGAAGATTAGTCCACTAGATAGCCACAATAGAAGATGCTCAAACAACTAATATTTTCTGACGACGTCCCTCAATGGTCTCATCAACTAACTTCTGCCGATCGCCGATGGTTTTCAACACTTAAACAAAATTTCAAAAATTTTCTTCTTTACATTGGCTCTTCCTTCCACTAAGTTTTGTCGATCCACTTCACTAGCTTTCGGAAGCCTCATCCTCTACTTATCGGCGATCCCATCTTCTAGTCATCGGTGATCCCAATAGCTAATATTTTTCGATCGCCAATGATCTCATGCCTTAGAATTTTTTTTGGGAACTTTCTGCCTTGTATTCTACTGCATCGACTGGCGGAACAACTATCCATCGGGTCGATAATGTCTTAGACTACCAAAAAAGTGGGTGCACAATCAAATATTTGTTTCTGATGTAGTTCATCGATGGTTCCCTCATCTAATCTCCGTCTATCGCCGACATTCAATCCTCGGATGTCCTTTTGACTAAATGGAGTCAGTGTTTCGGTGGTCTTCGATTGATCTCCACCAAAACTGTGGCTCACACGTCCTCTGTCTTTCGCTGACGGCTAATGAACACTTAGAGGAGTTTCACAATTTCCTCTGACAGTCGGGTGACCTTCCAACTAGGTGAGATGCTACATCGAAAGAGCTTCACACTTAGTCTTTCGATGAGCCGATGGTTCCTACACTTAAACAAAATTTTCTTTTTGGAAGTTTAGAGTTTTCCTGATTTCTGCTGGGCAGAAGGAAACCTACCTCTACTAATTGCTCTTTCATGGCCCATTTAGGCCCATGCTGCAACCTTTGCTCTGATACAAATTTGTAATGCCCCCGACCCTTCGACCGGGAAAGAGGATGCTACTTTACAACAATCATATGGGCATCTAGCCCCATAATCATGAACATACATACACATAATGCTGTAACAAGATTACTTAAAACATAAAACATACAACGATGCACTAATCATTCATATACATAGCGAAAGAAAAACAACATGCATTCATATACAATTCAGTATTCATTATATACATTATCATTCATCAATGGTAAACACGATTGCAAACACAAGTTAGGCAAGAATACTTATCTTAATAAGGACTTGTCCCACAACAAGCTATGTCGCTGCAACATTCCACCCAACCATAGGATTGCATGCTCCTTAATCACTCAGCAATGCTACAACCCTTGAGTCAGGCATGATTGCCCAAGGAATAAGGAACTAACAGGCTTACACATAGCCAAGGATCACAACACCACAACGGTACACAGTTCAGCCAAGCCAACATAGTTGGGTTTATTAGGTGAACATCAGATCAGCCAAGCCAACGAAGTTGGGTTTATCAAGTCATCCAGGAGATGGGAAGGGATAAATGCTAAGCTAGTGAGCTCCTGAAAGAGCTAGGGACACCTACACTAGAACTAGCTTGACTTCTAGAACACCCACACATACCCAACACAAGGAAACCAGTCCTTTCTTTGCAACGCAATCCCTCAGGCCCTGACCTCCCTTCTAGTGCTATTCAGGGGTTGCAGAGAAGAAATCCAGTCCTCTAGCTCTATCTATTTCATTCTCAAACACACTAGGTTTGTCAAGCAAATCAGGCCCTCATCACCACTCCATTACCATCCAAAGACCAACCACTGCATGCATGCAGGAAAACCAACAATTTCATCTTTGACAGGGGAAATGAAACCTGAATTGTGCTTGGCCCTATCGTGGCCAAAACGATTACACAGCAACCTACGGTAGTCAAAATCACAATGAAAAACCACAACCAATCAATATGTGGATGAAGCCATAGCCCACACAACATAGGTACTCACAGCAACCCCAACTGATCAGAGGATAACAACAACCACAGTTCAGTGATGAAGTAACCAAGCATCACATAGTCTGACAATGGTGAGAAAGGAAAACGATCTCCTGCGCAAGAGTGAACATATCACAGACTAGCAATCGAAGAGAGAAGGGGAGAATGAACCCCAAACCAGAAATTGCACCCTTCTTAACTCAACTCTACGTGAGGAAGACCATCCAAAACCCTTGTGCATGAGAAGGTGAACAGAGAAAAATGTCTTCATGTGAGAATGAGCAGAACCCCCGAGAGAGTGGAATAGTGGTGTTTTCCTTACCCACGTGAAGGTGGACAGATGGCTAGTGGAGTGAGCATGTGGCAAAGACTGACAATCTTTCCACCCACCACTTCCCAGCAATAACTGCCTCAACTACTTAGCAGACATTAAAGGTGGTAGTTGGATGGGACAAGGGAAGGTGAGCAAAACAAACAGGGCAGTGACACATGGCTTTTCCCCCCATGGGCTCAAGGTTTAACATTCCTCCCCCCCTATCCTTAGAAAATCATGGCCTTTTCAATTTGGTTGTAGTGAGCATAGTTGGTTGGTGTTATTAAATTAAAATGCATAGTTACAAGACACCACAATGTTAATATGTGTTGTATGTCCCGATATACCATCGGTGACAATTCCAGTCCGAAACATAACATAACCAAATCGATGATGGGGCCTTCAGCTTTAGCTCCTCACCATGATTCTTTACAATATATGTATCATGTATATTTAATGCATTGCAGTCAAAACCGGTGATGTTACACATATTATACCTATTAGTCAGGTTTAACATGGCTGAATGTAAGGCTGCTCCATTCCCTTTCCTTTCAGGGACCAGCCTTGAAGAAGGAAAATGCACACCTCCCATGAACTGCACTATTTAGCAATAGTTGATAGGTAGCTTGCTCTACTTGAATCATTCTCAGCGTGATACTTGTTACGCTATGAATGTTGTTTGAATATATAGGCAGCATCCTCATGATCTTCATTGGAAGGAAGGCAAGAGGATCCTCCAGTATATTCAGGGAACCAGGACCTACGACATTCACTATGCTACAGACTCCAAGCTAGAGTTGGTTGGTTACACAAATGCCAATTGGGTGGGTGATTCTATTGATTGAAATTCTACTTCTAGATATGTCTTCATGTTTTGTGGTGGCCCCATTTGTTGGTCTAGCAAAAAGCTCGATGCCATAGCATTGTCCTCAGTAGAGGCCGAGTACCGAGGAGCTATGAATGCTTGCATCCAAGCTGTTTGGTTGCAAAGAATTCTTTCAGAGTTTGATCTTGGTAGTACTTTGTCCACTGTCATCTTTTATGACAATCAATGTGCTATTAAGATATCCATAGATCCAGTTACCAGCCAGAGGACCAAGCTGTAGAGATACACATGCACTATATTAGGGAATTAGTGCATGGTAGGACCATCATTCTGCAATACTACCCTATTGATGAGTAGATTCCATAAATCTTCACCAATAAATTTTTAGAAAATAAGTTCACTTACCACCGTTCACTATTGGGGGTGAGTTCATCAGGGTGATCAAACTACTTTCAGTGTTCAGCTTGATGGGAGGTTTTTCCCACTGCGTTTTCCCTCTTTCCTCACTTAGATTTATTTTTGAGAATTGTTTGAGTTACATTATTGTATAGGGTGACCTATGGCCTTTGTTTCCAGGGCCATACCATTTCATGCATTTTATTTTTACTCCTCCTGAGTATAGCTTAAGGGGGGGTGTTGGAGTCATTTTCCTAACATGCACACTTAATTTGGTCAATTTGGCCTTGTTAAACCACTATCCTAAGTTTAATTGACTTAATCGGCATCATATGAGCACTCTATGACATCATCATGAGCACACCCATGCCTACCTTCAATCAGGAAAGCTAACTGGCCCTCCTCCTTCAATCCGGGAGCCATTTTGGGGTGATATGAGTGCCATAAATGCACCTAATTGCTAACTGATTGTTAGAATCAATTAATATGAATTGTGTAGGTGCCTCCTTTTCATTTATTGATTATTTTTATTAATATTTATGAACTGGAGACAACTAGGGCACCTCCAACCACTTTTGATGACCAGTTTGACTTCAGTTAACCTCATCGGGTTCATTAGAGTTAATGATGTACTACCACTTGTTGTTTGGCATGCAGTGATATGTGTCTAAGCTACTTTCAATTAGACTTAGTCATCCATTGCACTCCAATATAGTTAGGGATTATTTGAGTCAATCTCAGCTTGATCAGTGCGTTCACTAGGTATGTTGAGAGTGGCTGACATTCAGTTAAGCTACACCCATTCATTCAATTCGAATGAACTCCTTGGGAATTCAAATTATCTTGGGATTCATGCACCTTGCATGATCATTGTATTGTATTACTCATTCTTTATTGAATATACAAAGCTGCTACTCCAATTGCAACACCATTATGTCATTTTTCATGCTTAATTATCTGAAATCTCTTATGAGACTGTGTTTTAGTCCCTAGATTACTGTGACAGATTAATATGGTATCAGAGCTCATGTAAGGAAGAAGCTCATATTTGTCAAAAACATGGTTTTTAAGAGATCTTGCATCAAAAATTGAGCAAAGCTCAAAATTCCAGCACTCCACCAGAAGTAAAGGATTACCACTTAATACCCCAAGTTAATGAATTGTTGATCAAGCTTGCTTGATCAGCTATGCTAGGTGTGATGAAAGCCTAAAATGTGCATGTTGTTTGACCTTACAGTGCCCCTTTTGTTTTGATTTGCAGGTTTTAATAGGTGAAAAGAATTCACTACAGTGGTTTGAGATGGATTCTTTCGTCGAACTCTTGACTTCGTTCAATTTCCATGGAAATGAGATATGGAGATCCAACTACATGCCAAATGACTCTATTGGGTCACTATGGAAACTAAATAATATCCTACTCATGTGATATCCAAAGCTATATTCTTGAACAAGAAAGATGAAGCATTTAGATTCTTGTGCCTCTCTATTTCCGGGGATCTTCTTTTCTATCTCTCGAGATTGAAGACTCCAAAGGAAATTTGGGACAAATTGGACACGTTGTATGGAAAATAGGATGATTTGAGAGTTTTCCATCTTGAAAATGAGTTCATGTCTCTCCAACCTTCCAATTTCGAGACCTTAAATGATTTTTTCACACAGTTCAAGCACATTGTCTCACTGTTGAAGCAGTGTAAGGTGGAGAAGGAGGATCATCAGCTCATCCTTGCAATTCTCTCCAAACTTGGAGCTGATTATTCAGTGTTTGTCTCTACATTTTGTGTGGGGAAGCTGACAACCCCTAGATGGAAGATGACTTCACTCAATGCCTTTATTGAGTCCCTAACAAGTGAACATGATAATCTTGTCCAGATGGGTATCATCAGATCCTCTCGTGATCAAGCTCTGTATGCTTCAGGGCCCAAAGATATTAAGGGTAAAGGAAAGCAACAGATCAACCCAAAAACAAAATTTGAACCTTCTAAGCCTAAAGTTGAAAACCAGTAACATGAAGAGCCTTTCGGTTCGAAGAAGAACAAAATCAAAGGGCATCATGGAAAGGAAAAATTCAAGTGTTCATACCACTGGAAGGGATTCCACCCTAAACATGCCTACATGAAAAAGAAAATTTACGAAGCTACTTCTCTTCTTGAGAAAAATCACATCAATCTTTCAGAAATATTTCGGAGGACAGATCAACAATATCAGGAACCACAACATGAAAGAGGTCATCCTCTCATGGGAAGCACTTCAAATTACAAAGCTCTTTTGATAGATTCTGGAGCTTTGAATCACATGATGGACGAAAGAGACTCTTTCTCATCTTTGGAGACTAGAAAATCCATTCCCATATACATGGGATATGACTCCACAATCATATCCAAAGGACAATGTACTGTAAATCTTGAGCATGGTTATTTTTCCAATGTTCTGTATGTACCACCTCTTACATCAAAACTCCTATGTATTTATCAACTGAAACATATGGGAGTTCCGAAGAGAGTCTCATTTATCCTAGATGATGTAGAGATCACATAACTTGCATCCATAAAACTTGTAGCGAAATTCCTTGCTAACCATCATGAAAAATCCTAGGAGTTCTCCCATTTTGTGGTGGATGCAAAGCCCACTGCATTGCTGACTCATGGAAATCAGGTTAGTCGACTGTGGAATGAGAGGGTTTGGACACCTGAACTTTAATTTAATTGCAACAATTATATAAGAATTGTATGGTTGAAGGCCTCCCAGTCATCAAAGCTACCACCAGAATTTGCAAGGGCTATGTTGTTGGAAAGAACCCTAAGCATAAGTTTGATCGGGGGAAGGAAAGCCGATCATCATGCATCTTGGGGCTGATACATTCATATATCAGAGAACCCATGCATACCACATCCATGAATAGATCAAGGTATGTTCTCACTTTTATTGATGACTTTTCCAGATACACATGGGTCTCTTTATCAAAAAGAAGTCAGAATTCTTGGAAAAATTCACTGACTTGAAGGCTTTGATTGAGAATGCATTTGGAAAAAAGATGAATATTTTGAGATCTGATAATGGTAGGGATTATAGTAGTAATGAGTTACTACATGTTATTCTCTCAGATACGATCCTAGATCATATTGATTAAATGATAAAATTCTAACAGGTTATTTCTGGAAAATTCCATCTTTTTACCTTTACATTTGTTGTATGATGAAATTTTGGGCAGTTCCTTATCAAAATCCTCATTTTTTTTCTTCATTATGGATTTTTTCTAACAAGATAGTGTTCAGTTATCCTTGAGCCTTCAAAATTTAGTTGTTATCTTCCTTAACCTTTCTTAATTAAAACCTTAGCTCATCCACAGTCCTTTTTAATTTATATTTATTGTCTCGATTTTCATTTAGATCTACCTAGAACACTCAGTCCCTTAGATTACCCTCTTCATTACTTAAAGGTTGTTCCGCGCAACGTTCCTCTTCTGCAGATATTCACGCATCCGCCATATTTCCTGCAAAATATATTTGTACTTCTCTTTGCTATATATAAAAGAATTTTCAAGACAAAATAAACACGAGTTAGTTTGTTGTTTTCTAAATAAGTTGTGTGTTGAGCCTATTCAGGCCTAGTGCTGAAACCATGCTCTGATACCATATGTAACATACCTCAAATTTCAAACATAAAATTCTATAACCATATATCTATAGACATATTAACAAAATACCTAACTATTATGAGGCATTACAAACAAATAGAGTGTTTAAAGCATAACCCTGGCCATATGAAATGATCATCATCTCCTTAAAAATATTAGAAACCCTTTTCTAAAAAGAGTATATTTCCAAACAAAAAGTCAAAAATCTAAGTTACTGTACTTTCGCAATAACCATTCTGCAGTTCTCATTCCATGTTCTGCATTCTACATTCTTCATTTCACATTCCACAATGTAAAATCCGAAATTTCGTTTAAATAAATCGTTTACTTTTTGCACCATTTATTCCTTGTGGAATCTACCCTGATCATCGATCTTGACTTGATGAGGATTGCGGGTTGTGGAAACTCCAGTTCCCGTTAAATTAATCCTTAACTTTCCACATTCTGCATTCCACATTCTGCAAATGCAGGTTGTAGTTTGTGGGTTGAGGAAACTCCAAATTCCATAAACTTAATCTTTTACTTCTCACCTTCTGTATTCCGCATTCTGCAAATGCATATTACAGGTTGTGGGTTGTAAAAACTCCAAAATACGTGAACTTAATCTTTTACTTCCCACCTTCCTCATTCTCCATTCCACAGTCTACAAATGTGGATTACAAGTTGTGGGTCATGGAAACTCCAAAACCCATTAATTTAATATTTTACTTCCCACCTTCCTCATTCTGCAAATGTAGATTGTGGGTCTCAGGTTGCAGAAATTGTAAAATCAATGAAATTAACCTTTTACTTCATGCCTTTCACATTCCTCATTCCGCATATGCAGTTTGTGTGTTGTGGGTTGTGGAAAATATTAAATCCATGAAATTAATCTTTTACTTCCTACCTTCCACAGTCCGCATTCTACAAATGCGGCTTGTGGGTTGCGGGTTACGGAAACTCCAAAATCCGTTAACTTAAAATCTTTTATACTTTCTGAATTGTTGATTTATTTGATCTTAATTCCCAACCATTGATATGATTTGTTATATTTTTATCAATTAGACAATATGATCTTAATATTTTATCTGAGAGAATAACATGCACAAAAATCAATCACAAGAGAAAATAGACACAACAATTTTCCTCGGGGAAACCATAAAGGAGAAAACCCTGCAACTTCCTCAGAGATAGAATGAGCACCAATGGAAGCAATAAAACCCAAAGACGGAAAGATGATCTTGAACAAATTTTCTCTCTCTCACTTTATTGAGATTCTTCTCTCTCACCTATGCACTATAGCCGGGTGAGTGTGTGTGTCAAATAGAGAGGCTCACTCTCTATTTATACTAGTTTCTGACTTGACAATTACTTACCAGGGCCGACTTCTCTAGGAGAGTCTAATAACCCTAGTTCCCCACAACTATGGGGACTTTTCCCCCAATCAACAAGGAGGTTTAAACTCTATGAATTTACATGACTTTATTACATTAATGATTCTTTCGATAGGAACATTGGAGACCAGTGAAATGAAATATATGAAATATACAAGTGAATACATTCCAGAGTTACAAATACATCAACACTCCCTCTTAAATAGTAAGGTATTATCTTGACACAATTCATCAGCACAAGTTTTCGTCACTCGATCATAATCAAAGCTAGATCATTACTGGATCATCATCAAATTTTGGTTCATCACTGGATCATCATCAGAGATGGATCATTACTAGATCATCATTACTACTCCTGCTATCTCTATCAAATGGTGATATCTCTTAATTCTACTCATCACAGGAAGTTCTACAGAGCCAACCCTTTTTTATGCTGGTTGTAGGCCTAGCCTCCATGTAGGTATTCATCTTCTTCAGCACATATATCTGACCATGGGAGGAACATGCCCAACATCCATGTCAGAAAGGCCCACCTAGCACTTATATCTTACCATCGGAGGAACACATCTAACATCCATGTCAGAAAGGCATGCCCAACACTTATATCTGACTATGGGAGGAACACATCCATCATCTATGTCCAAAAGGCCCAGCACTCACATCTGACCATGGGAGGCCCAACCTGCCACCATATCAGAAAGGATCGACACTTACATATGACCATGGGAGGCCCAACCTTCCACCATGTCACAAAGTCTCATCACTTACATCTGACCATGGGAGGCCCGACCTACCACCACGTCGGAAAGGATCAGCACTTACATCTGACCATGGGGTTCCTGACCTACCACCATGTCGATAAGGCTCAACACTTACATCTGACCAAGGGAGGCCTGGCCTACCACCATGTCAGAAAGGCTTAGCACTTACATATAACCATGGGAGGAACACATCCAACATCCATGTCAGAAAGGCTCAGCACTTATATCTGACCATGAGAGGAACACATCCAACATCCATGTCACGAAGGCTCTGCACTTACATCTAACCATGGGAGGAACCAATCCTGCCACCATGTCATAAGGGCTATAAACTTACATCTGACCATGGGAGGAACCAATCCTACCACCATGTTAGAAGGGCCCTGCACTTATATTTTACCATGGGAGGAACCAATCCTACCACCATGTCAGAAAGGCACACAGACTCATCACTTCCCCTTGGAAGGAACCTCAATCTAGAGAACACCAAGATTCTCCATGAATTACTCAAACTTCACTCTCGATAATGACTTGGTCAACACATCAGCTATCTATTTGTCTGTTGCAACATACTAGAGATTCACCGCTCCTCTATGCACCATATCCATGATATAGTGATATTTAATCTTCATATGCTTCGACTTTTCATGGAACACCGGGTTCTCTGACAGCTTCATGCAACTATGGTTATTGCAATATATACAAGTAGCATCCAACTCGAAATCAAGAAAATTAGATAGTAGCTTCCTTAATCACACTACCTCACAACTAGCTGAACAAGCTACAACATACTCTGCTTTGGCTCTACTCAGTTTTGCACATGATTGCTTCCTTCTAAACCAAGAGATCACACTTGGTCCCATACTGAAGCAGCACCCTGAAGTGCTCTTCATATCAATGTCACTTCCTCCCTAATCTGAATCCACATAACCTTCCAGGTTAATCTTTGATTCACCTCATACTTGAGTCCATATGCAACTATACCCTTTAGGTACCTCAGAATATGCTTTGCAGCAATCCGGTGAACATGTCTCAGATCCATCAGGAACTGGCTCAATGTGTTCACAACAAAGTAAATATCTAGTATCGTGTTCATTAGGTACATCAATGACCCAATCATCTGATAATACATCGTAGCATCAAATGAATATGATGAAGCATCACTCAATAGCTTCAGGTTTGATGCCATAGGTGTGTTCATGGCCTTTTTGTCCATCATCTCAAACCTCTTCACAATCTCTACTACATACTTCCCTTTTCATAGGGTGATTCCACCCGCATTCTGCCACACCTCCATTCTTAGAAAGTAGTGCATCATAATCCAAGTCCTTCATGTTGAACTCAGTAGCAAGTCTCCTTCTTTCCACTTTTTCTTTTAGGGACAAGTCATTGACATATAATAGGAGAATCACTTGTATTCCACCTTCAACCTTGAAGTAAAGGTTTGAATCCTATCTACTCTCAGTAAAATATAGAGCCATTAGAAATTTATCCATCCTGTTGTATCATGTCGAACCTTAGGATATTCTATAGGCACTCCCTCTGAAGCGGAGCATCATACTCCCTCTGTCTTTGGTACTCTATGTATTGAAACATTGTGTACTGGAGTGACAAGTAGCTTCCTCTGCTACTAATATTCTATGTATCCATCTAGGGTCACTGGATACCAAGATCCTTTATCTTGAACCTTTTCAAAAGTTTTGCTCGCACCCATCTATGATATTTTTATCCTCTATAGGATTTCATCTTCAACCTTGTAGTAAAGGTTAATATCTTCATCACTATAGGTGATATTAAATATTATCATGTATGCGTTCTCCCATGGGTGTCTTCTAAGCTTGTACAAGGCCTTCTTTTGCACACATGAGTCTGCCTATCAAATCTCTAGTGTCTGCGAATGTCTCTTCATAGTCTATGCCTTCTTTCCATGAGAAGCCTCATGCTACAAATCTTTACTTGTATCCTGATGCATGTTGGATCTTGTAGATTCATATGGAATATACTACAAACTTCCCTTCAAGCCTTCGACATCGCATTCTGGTCATCATTCTTCATTTTGGATTATTTCTTGAACTGTCGTCACTTATTCTTTGGAACAAGTCTCATCCTTCTTTTATTGTAGACGATTGTACCCGATATTTCCCATCACATGCATATTAGTAGTATACTATCATTAATGCAAAAATTCTATCATGCATAACACATCAACTAAATATAAACAAATTCATAACAAAACATTATCATGAAATTACAATTGAATACTTATCTATATTTTTTTTGTGGGTAGTCTCCTTCTTAAGCCTTCTACTTCATCATCTTCTTCATTCGTGACATCATCATTTCTTATCCAAATGCTAAGATGGATAAGAGGTTCTTCATGAATTGAGTCCTTCATATTCCTCATTGCTTGAGGTATCTTCTTTGAATTGTGAGAGATAGATCTTCAGTTGCTCCCATATTCTTTTCTCTTATCATGATTCAAGATTATTCTTGTGTGTGCTCTTCTTAGATTTTGATGAAGGTAATCACTTCCTTCTGGCACACATTCCTTGAATGAATGAATCCCATGATAATGGGAGGCCATTCAAGGTGGTTATAACAATATCTTATTCTTCTTCGATTGCTTAATTATAGAATCAAACACTTCCTTTCGGTGTCTTCAAGGGTTACACATGAGGAATGGAATTATATTTAATAGAATCTGCAATGATTCTCTTGGCTCTAGCCTTGTCCTCATTTACCTCTGGCTCCTACACCTTTCTTATTGAAATACTGATCCAAATCAATTTCTTCAAGAATAACGGAGTTCCTATACCTCATTCGATTTATATTCTTCCCTTCAAAATAGCTTGGTGAAGGAATAAAATATCTCTTTAGTTATATTTAGGGAAGACACTTGTGGTATATGATGATCCTTTTGGCCTTGACCAAGTTTCTTTTGTGTAAGGCTTTATCCTCATCTCCCTATGGAACTGGAACCTCTCCACTTGTGTAGGTGTCCAATTCATTTTCTTCAAGAACTAGTGAGATCATATACTTCCATACTTGGAATTTTTTGGCTCTTTCAATTTTTTCATCAATCTTGGTGTGATGAGACATTTTAACTAAGAACATCAAATGGAAATACAAAAGATTTAGATCTTACCGATTTGAGGTGTCTGTCCTAGTTCTGGATCTGGCTGATCCAGGGTTTGTCAAAGAAACCCTAATTTTCAAAACTTGGAATATTTTAGATCTGATTGGATAGAAAGATGTTCCTCTTGAAGTTGAGCTGAGCAACATACTCATTTTCCCAAATCTGTGATCAAAACTGCAAAATATATGATGCTCTAGTTTTCTTCAATTTGTTCTGCATAATGCCTGATATTGTTTCTGAAATATATTGAAAATTGATGCTCCTCTATGTTCGAAATGTCACACTCAGGTAGCCTTGTCTTTCATCTTTGCAACATTGTAGGTTTGAGCAGAATTGGTTTCACCAATTGGGACTTATGAGAGTTTTCCCAAGGTGGTTTATTTAAGGACTGTTCAGAATAGCGAACTTGTATAGACTTCCACATGTCACTGTGTCACCTTTAGAGTCTAAAACTTTTAACAATGAAATTACATTACGTGCCCTATTTGTAACATCATACAAAATTTTATTTGGACCTTCATGGCCCAAGATATAGCAATTATCCCTAGGTGTCCTCTTTAGGGATGAATCGTGGAAGAGGCTGGAACCCTGATTTGGAGGAATCCTATTTCCCACCATATAGAGAAAATGAGGATGAATTTTCTATAGAGGGTACATCATAACTTCATGTTCGTCTTGTGAAAATTTTGGCTTCTGATTTTGATTCAATATTGAGATATAGTGAATGTACCAAAACTACCATTTTTAGTATTTTAGGGTTTTTCACGCGTGGGGTCAAACTAGGGTTTGACTTTCCTGGAATTTTACTCAACCAAAAACTTTGAAACTTTGATTTTAATGAGGAAATAAATTGTATGATGGGCTCACTCAAAAATTCCTCTTCTGTAAAAAGACCTAATTTCCCGTAGTAGTGACAAGTCAAAAACTGAAAATTCCCAGAATCAAATTCAACTTTGACTCAAAGATTCACCCTTCAATGGAGAGTTAGCCTCAACTCCTTTTTCTAATGATCTGTGGAGAGAGACCCAAAAGTAAGAATCCCTAGCTTCTGCACCTACAAAGTGTCTTATTCTCAAGTTATCTCTAATACCATGTTAGATTTTTATCAATTAGGCAATATGATATTAGGATATTATCTGAGAGAATAATATGCACAACAATCAATCACAAGAGGCAATATACACAAAGAGATTCCTTGGGGAAATCAAGAAGGAGAAAACCCCGCAACTTCCTCAAAGATAGAATGAGAACCAATGGCAATAGTAAAACCAAAAGACATAAATATGATCTCCAATAGTTGTTATCTCTCTCACTTGAGTGAGATTCTTCTCTCTCACCTATGCGCTATAGCTGGGTGAGTGTGTGTGTCAAATAGAGAGGCTCACTCTCTATTTATACTAGTTTCTGACTTGACAATTACTTACGAGGGTCGACTTCTCTAGAAGAGTCTAATAGACCTAGTGCCCCACAACTATGGGGACTTTTCCCCACAATCAACAAGGAGGGTTAACTGCTATGAATTTACATGACTTGATTACATTAATGATTCTCCCAATAGGAACATCAAGGACCAATGAAATATAATATATGAAATATACAAGTGAATACATTCCGAAGTTACAAATACATAAACATGATTCTTTGTAGATTCCATAGTGGAACCTTCATGACCAATACCACCCATTGATCTTATTAGCAAATGCAATCTCGACTGTTGATATACTACTTTGTGGATCGACGTCTAACCTTGCACAGTGATGAAAGCAGGCTTCCTTACAAAGTTTCAAAACTAAACCTCCGAAATCCATCTTCCATAACTTTAGTGAAGTGTTGATCTTGTTGCGGATTTGATATGGACTATTGATATTCTCATTTTGTTTATCAACGTTTAACTTTACAGATTTAAGGGTTTATGGTTTCATTTGGGGTTTTAATTTATTGTAAGATAAACCGAACTGAATATTAACTTGATTCCTAAACCGTCTTTGATTCTTTCTTCTTTTTTCATAATTTTAACAATCAAGCCCTAGCTATGCTAAGTTGATTGGGGTTTCACATAACAACTTTTTAAGGTTTCCTCTGTGTAAAAACAAAAGAATTTTCATCTGTGACAAAGGCATAGTACAGATCTAGGATATAACAACATTACAGATTCATTCCACATTCAATAAGCATAATTAGGTTGAGCAGAAACAATACGAACATATAATACCCACTTAAATGTAGGAACACACAGTACATTTTAAAAATAAATAGAGGATTCAGTCCATTATTTACGGAATCCTGAGTGATAAATTATTCATGTATCATATTAGAAACTATATCAACAACAACCAGTTCTACCAACTTATGCTTAGAACAAGTTATTAATAGCTACAGTAATAACATTGTATAGATCTAATAAACTTTAGAGAAATAAGGATATTTGATATAGAGAAATACATAACCCTACTACTTGGAGATGTAACTATACATAAAAATTTCACATACACATCCTACTGTAACTGGAATTAGTCATGAGAAAGACAAAGTAGGAACGTGGCACAAATGTTGGGAAAAAAAGTGGAGAATTTATTCCTCCCAACCAAGTCCCAGAGCAACCAAATTACTTACTCCAAAGCCCCTGAGCCTATTTGCTGAACCAAAAGAGAGAAATATCTTAATGTGCCAACTCTTGCATTATACAGATGTTAATCCTCGTCCAATGCTAACCTCCTGTTACTCTTGTACATACTATTAAATAATATTTTTCCTAGTACTTCGTCATTTATGAGCCTCTTTCTCTTTAACAACTCAAGTAGGAGAGCAGACCTAGTTTTTGAGGATGATGCCTCCTGCATCCCGAGTTCTCACTTAGTGGTCTCTACCACTTGTCACTTCCCTCTTATGGGTTAGTGGACACTCTTTCAACAACTAATTCCATTTTTGTTTTCCTTCAACATCTTTTATTCATAAGGAATGTTTTATGAAAAGGTGTTCTATTCTTGACTTTCATGTCAAAGAATAACAAAATAACAATCAAAGTATTTTCAAGCAGAATTAATAATTATTAATTCAGAGGGTATTATAGTAAATGACTTGCATCTTTTATCAGCGTATTGGTAAACAAACCTTGATTTGATACTCCATAAATCTCATCCGTTAATCAATTTATACCTTTACATATTCCTCTCAATTCCAAGTGTGAAAAAAAATACACATTTCTCTAGCAGATTCTATCTCCATCATAGATCTTAATCAACTTCAATCTCAACCTTTGATTATTATTACCATTTAACCAATTCCATTGGGGATGATTAGAATTTTATCCACACATCTTGCAGTATTGGAATTTCCCACAAACTTAGATATCACCATCTTTAAACCTATGTCCCTAATTGTGCATGCCCTTTAACACATTCTGCGAATTTCAACATTTCTTTAGTCCGCGCAACCTCTATCAACAATGATCTACAACCATTGATCTTGTTCAATAATCAATATTTACCATTGATTTGTGCGAGACATACCATTTTCTGTTGATTCCCTATTCAACTTCCTCTACGCATGTTCACTCAGCGGAATCTTTTTGGGCCATAAATCACATTCCTATTCATATCCCTGTCATTTATCTTTGTAACATGTAAGCCTTTTTGCTGATTGGAAAAGTTTATTTTTTGTGTTAATTCCAACAAAATAATAATTATAAGTTGTATACATTTCTTACCTTTTTACATGATTGTAGATCTTGGTCCCCTTTACAACATTCAGCTAGACACCCAAATTATTTTTCCTATGCATCTTACCCTAGCGAAATTATTGAAAATCGTAGATCTTCCCATCTACATATCTACAACATTAAAACTTGTCACATAATAGCATAGGTGCAGATTTTGATTTAAGTTTATTTATAAAACTTAAAACCATGGTTTAGGATTTAAAATAGCCCCCCTTAATCATTCTATAAGCACCCTATGGCATACCCTTTGGTCATATTATGAATTTTCTACACCTTACCTTACTTGTTCTAAGGTCTCCCCCCTTTACAAATCCTAACTAGAAATGGTGTAACATTTCCTTTCTTCTTGGATGCAATCATGAAAAAGTCTTTCAAAATTGGGTTTCTCTTCTCTTATGTTTACCGCAGTAAGAAATGTCTCCCATGAGGCAGGGATCCCATCAATGGCGGCTTGGAGAAGATCATCCTCATCCATCTCCACACCGATGCATGCTAGTTGATCCTTAAATTCTGAAATCTTTGTGAAGAATGATGCCATTGTCTCATCCTTCCCCATCTACATGTTGCACAACTTGTTCTTCAAATCCCTCTTTTGAGTAGAGGCCTTCTTCTCATAGAGATTCATGAGTGTGTCAAAATACTCCTTTGTTGTATTCAATGGAGTGATCACCGACATGATGTTGTACATCACGGAGTCATATATAATGTGTTTTTCCTTTTCTTTATTCCTTTTGTAAATTTTCCTTCCTGCATTTGTAGTGCAATGTTCGATCACATAGGTCACAGAAGATCCCAGATCACGCTCTTCTAGAATATTTAAAACCCTCACCTTCCATGTACTTAAGTTGGATGTTCCGTCGAGTCTATATTTTGGTCAGACAAATATAGAAGCTATTTCTTCATGCTCTTTCTCAATGCTTCAAGATCTATAGAGGCTTAGACTGTTTGCACAAAACTAATCTCTTGCATGCCCTTGGTTTGATACCATGTTAGTGATTGAGAAAAATATGAAGATAATTGAACTTTAAAAATTTAATCCATAATAACTGTGCATATAAATCACATAAATAATCCAAAGATATAAATCAAACCATACAACAAAAGATATACATTGGTGAAACCCTCCATTGATTCATAACATGAAAGACCAAGGAAATGATCTTAGATTATTATAGATAAGTAGCATATAATGATTTCAACACAATAGAATATTGCTCTCATCGAGAGCACCAAAGAGAGGAGATCAAATAGAACAATGTATCTAACTAGCCAAGTGCATAACACTTTAATAACAAGTTAATTAGGTCTTACAACAACAATAGAATAGTTGCATGCATCAGTAATTTGTTAACAGTTAGAACACTGATCCATCTTCAATCAAGCGCCCCGAATTGATCTCGTGCCTAGCTCACACTGCATAAATATCTCCCACAAGACGATATGTGCAATCCATTAATTAACTAACTCTAACTAAGTTGTTTAACTTAGTGTACCAAGATAAACAAAATGGAACTACATCCAACTTAATGGAACTAAGTGTAACTGCAAACAATTGATTGTAATTGAACTAAATGGAACTACATGCAACTGAATATAACTGAACAGTAATTGAACGAAACTTCAAGCAAACAAATGTAACTAAAAAAAAATTTAAGTAATTGAACATAACTGAATGTAACGGAACATAACTAAATGTAACTAAACAATAAATGCACAATAATTGAACATAACTGAATGCAACTGAACAAAATTGACTGTAACTGACATGCCTGAATGCAACTAAACAAAACTACTTCTTCTCTATCAGCGCTTATGTCACTTGCATAATTTAAGGAGTTGATTCCTTAATTAACTTGAGCCATAACTAATACTCAACTAATATTTAATCAATTCGAGTTTACTTGGTGGAAACATATAGAATTCAAATTCTCTCTCTATCTCCATGCTTATATTAAATATATATGCATGGTCCATATGTGTTTTCATTAATTAATCATATCATACTTATAATATCATTTGCAAACCAATGATCATATGTATTACCACGGGTCATACAGTCACATTCTAAAGAAAATCACTCTAAGGGTATCTAATCCCTAAAGGAGACTTGTAGCACCTGTTCACCATGACTAGCCATACATCACATAGTATATCTACTCTACATAGTAAATTACACCTTGTCACAACATGAGTATATTTGTAGAACTTGATATTACTCAGAAGTGTACTGTCTTGATATTACTCATAGGACTCACCTTGATATTACTCACAAGATTTACTGACTCGATATTAATCACAAGTCTATTATCTTGATATTACTCATAAGAGTTAGATTGATATTAATCACACACTTACTGACTTGATACTACTCACAAGTCTATTGTCTTGATATTACTCACAAGTCTATTGTCTTGATATTACTCACAAGAACGAGCTTGATATTACTCACAAGATTTACTGACTTGATATTACTCACAAGTCTATTGTTTGATATTACTCACAAGACTTACCTTGGTATTCAATCACAAGCTTAATGACTTGATATTACTCACAAGTCTATTGTATTGATATTACTCAAAAGTCTATTGTCTTGATATTACTCGCAAGCCTTGAGAATGTCTCCCGATGTTGTAATATCAACAGTTAGATAGATCCCTTAGTATGCTCAACATATATTCAATCATCTCAGCTTGATTTTCTTTATTCTTACAAGAGGTTCTGTCCTCATCTCTAGGATTCTTGTTATCAAAATATTGACTATGTTTCATCTTTCATTTGGTTATAATGTTACCTTTTACATCCACAACATAATCCTTGCAAATTCAAGAGAGTTTCTGAATTTCTTTATCATAAAATCATGGAAAATTGAGCTTCATAAGCACATGCATAAGTGAGTTTAGTAGTTTCTTGTGAAGGATTAATTTCTTGAGGGATCTTATTATAACTCTTGTTAAATATCTTATTAAATTCCCTAGTTGTTTCTCCATTCTTATTTTTTAAAGAAACAAACACAATAAGGTAGAACAAGTGGTCCATATTCTCTCCCCACTTCCTCATAAAAGAAACTTCTAATGCAGACCAAGAGTTTAAAGAATTTCCAGACAAATCTATGAACCATTTCCTTGCCTCATCTTCTAAGGTTTGGACTAAAAACCTCATATATAGCTAACAAGTTGAATAAAATGATTATTTTTGAAGTCTTGAAACCTAGGCATATGTTCTTCTCTAGTAGTACCTTTCTCTCCATAATATTTTGGCAAAATACTTAAAAAGTTGTCAAGCAAGGCATGTAGGTTATTTGGCATATTCAAAGGACCATGCCTGGAATTTACCCAGATATTGAGTGGTGGTGCTGGAGGGGGAAGTCCTCCTTATCTTATAGGAATATTTAAATGTTGTAGGAAAGTATATGGAACTTGATGTGTAATATAAGGTCTTTGAGGATGAACATAGGATCGTGCAGGGATACAAGTTCTAGAAGAAGGTGATAAAGAATAAAAAGTAGGTGCTACAAATAGATTTAAACGATTTCAGGAGTATGTCTAATATATTCTTGATTATTTATTTTTTCAAATATTTCCTGATTATTTACATCAAAATATACCAAACAAGAATTTAAATGGGGAATACCTTTCCTCCGAGTTCCTTGATTGGAATGCAGAATCGATTTCTCTAGTGAGTTCTTGAATCAAGAATGCTTCAGAATTATTTGTACTAAGGATTTTGTTTGGTATGTCTCTTACTAAGATCAATATTGATTAAGTGGAGTCCCTGAAAAAAAACTTTAACCACATGTGTGTTCTCTTCTTCCATCGCACATAATCATATCTTTAACAATCTCAAACCCAAGGAAAATGTTCTTCAATTGCGTTCCCTCGCAATGATTCCATTTTTCGTGTTGTCCCCTAGAGGCACCGTGGGTTGAAAGTGGAATAAGCTTAGCCATGATTAGAGATTGAAATTTATAGATATTATACTAAATATTTAAAATGTAAGGAATGTAGATTTACTTTTCTTTGCGAAAATATTAACTACAGGATTATGGACCAAAATGGAACATGCACCATCATTTAGGAGAAACATTGTAGAGTTATTGCATTGCTTGGAATAAAATTGGATATGACTTAGAAGTGGAAACAATTTAGAACCTCATGGTTTACTATTGGACAACTCTCTAGTGTTCAATGGAAGAAAATGTATTTATCTTTTAATTGAACGAATTCAACAGTTGAACACGTAGTAATCGTGTCATGTATTGTATGAATTATAGACGCAAGGCATGCATATAAACAATAAATATTGAAAACTTCACACACAACTATTCACACGCAGATCTGGAAATTGGATCAAAGTTCAAAGAAGCGTAAGTCCCTATAAACAATCTCGCGCTCAACTATTTTTCAATTCACAATCCAAATAGAGTTGGTTTATTTGGAGGGACCCTTTCTTGCTCCATTTGAGGTGTCACTTTACGATTCATCTATATTGTAGGTGTCCTCAAAGAAAACGTGTTGGATGACCTACAAATTGTCCTCATACAGTAGGATTCTACTGTCCACATAAGTGAATCTAAGGTGTCCTAGAAGTCTAGCATGTAGCCTATTGTTTGGGAAGTGCATCTAATTGAGCATATTTTTCCATTTCCTACGAATATTTACTTATTGGAATACGATGGTCCTTTTAATATTACAAGGATAGCTCAACATTTGTATTCTTTTCATAAGAGATAGGACCAATATGCTTCAACAATATTTTCAATTGTATCCATATTTTAAATTGAGGCTTTAATCTATCAATCACCCAAATACCTGTTATGACCCCTTCTAGTTTCTTTGTTTGAGATGCTTCATTCTTTTTAAGTGCCACTTTCATTCTAGAAACTTATTAATGGATTACTTATCCATTCCCATCCCATGAATGGGGTAATCCCAACTTGCTAAGCTTATTAAACATACTCTTAAAACCATCTATATCATCAAATGGTACTTTCATGTTGATATGTTCCCTTCTTAAAAGACTCTGTTTCATAATCATTTTTTTAGCCACCTTTGAGTTATGTTTGTTATCTGTAATTTCTTCATCTAATTTTTATTTATGTTGTTTAGATAATCTATTATTTGCTCGACTTTCCTTAACACTTCCTTAATTATGTATCTACTCTCTTTGATGACTTTGTAGGTTCCCAACTCTTCTTGGATGGCATTAAAATGTTCCCACTCATTTGTAACTGGATGATATGTATTTTCTGAAAAACTTTGATCAGTACTTCTAATCAAAGATTCTCCTTTTAAATTCAATTCGAGCTTGGTGACATGGATTTTAAGTTCATCTAACTCTTTCTTTAAATAATGAATTCCATCCTCCTTCTTGGTGACATCTCCTTCCAACTATAAGATTCTTTCATCCTTATTTCCTACATAAGCTTCTATATATTTAATGCATTGCATAGAAATCAATCTATTCTTTAGATACTTGTTGGTTAGGATCATATTCATCCATTGCATAAACATCAACTACTTCATTTTGTGCATCTTGCTTTTCACGGTTTCTTGTAGTATGCTTTGTCTCTTTTGTTGGTTTATTTGCTTCCTATACATTAGCGGGTATGACTTGGGGGACTTGCTTATATTATATTGTATTATTTACATATTTAGCGAAAGAATCTACGATGTGGGTTCATTTATTTCATCATCTTTATCCTCAACTAAAATTCTTGATTTGCAACATATTAGCGTAGGATTTTTTATTTTCTTCTTCGGTTTGCATTAATTATGGATTTTGAATGGGATGAATTGTTATCTTATTTAATTGTTTCTTTAATATTTATGTTTCGTTGTCTTTTTCTTTCAAGATGGAAGCAATAGGTGATACATCACCTAGATTTGCACTTAAATCCACAATTTTATTTTATGTTCTCTTAATGGTTACTTACTTAGCTCTTACTATCACTTTCTCATATTCGAACAAATATCCAAATATCTCCAAAGAAGTTCTAATATTCCTTTATTTTTTTATGGATTGCACTACCTTATTATGTATCATATCTACTGTTTTTTTGAAGAAATACACTTTATCTAGCTTCTCAAATTTCTTGAAATCAACCTGGTATTAATCATCCCTATAGTCACTCAAGCTTGTAGGATTTGTTGTATATTCCAGCATAGAGCATCTTATAGTATTGCTTTTAATGTCTGCCACAATAAGTAATCTTTTATCTGATGCACATAACTGTTGCCTTGTGTATTTGATCATTTTTACATTTCTTTCCTTGATATCTCTATACTTGGTTTGAAATTTTATTTTACCTTGAACAAGGCCTTGTTGTAGCAAAAAATGAGACTTCTCCTTCTGTGATGACATTTACATGTTTTGTCGCATGATGACAATTCCATGACAACACTTCATGAAAACAATTGTGAGTGACCCAATGGACACTTGTGGATGGAAGGGACATGTCAGGACTTTTGTAGTGTGTTTTTCCTCTTTTCTGGACCATTTGAAAGGTAAGAGACTAAGGAACAATTTTTCATACTAAAACAACTTGTGAAAACCCTTCTAAATACCCTGGAAAAATGAATTATTTCACCCATATGTGTGCTGTCAACGTAAAACATGTGTTTTTTCACTTTGCATATGCAGGTTGTTAGTGTTGCGCCCGTATATACCCTCCAAATTTTTCAAAAAATATAAAATTCTTGAATTTTGAGTGGTTTGTCGTTTTGGAAATTCCTCTTGAGTTGTAACTTCTCTATCCTCGATAATAACTCTTCATATTGATATATAAGAGAGGGATAAGGGTCTATGAAGTGGACTTGGCCTTTGTTATTATTATGGTGGAAAAATTTGGACTGCCATCCCCCTCACCTATGCCTTAGATGTCATCTACTATTGTTGAAGAGCTTAGAGGATGAGAATCTTGGACGAGAGAAGGAGGAGATCCACATCGAAGGTTTCATGAGTTTTTGTGCATGAGGAGAAGGTATATCTTGTACTTATTCCATTGATTAATAAAGATTTAATGTTCTTCCCTTTTCAAATCACGGTGTATATCTCAATTTATGATCATATGTTGATGTTGATGAGATTAGGTTCTTATGTCATCTTGAATATAAATACCTTGTTTGTGGTCAAATTGGTTTGAGGAAGGTTTGAATTTGTTTTGTAGGTCTCTCGGTTGGAGATAAAGAGAAATATTGGATAAACCTTCAGTGCATAAGGGATGAAACCTCCTAACCCTTGAAATCTTGTTTAAATTCACACTTGTAGAGATTTATATATCAGTATGTATACCCCTAGTATGTTGGTGGCATCCACCCCAACCATTCGATCAATTCCTTAAGAACATGCCTACCGAGGGAGATTTTGAAAGTTCTATTCACGACATTCTCGGTTCTATGAAAATCATAGAAGGATAATGTATTAAATAAATTGTTATCCTTCCCCCTATGTATGGGAGAGGTAGGATCATACCAATTAATTCTCCAGGCAATTTATCATTTTGTTACTCTCAAACTCCTTCTCCCTCTATTTAATCCTCTCTGTTTTTGGATTCACTTGTTCAGAGTCATCAATCCTCATATACATTAGAGGAAATTTCAACTCAAAATGGGCCTCCTAAAAAAAATTAATAAAATAATAGTTAAAATAATAAAATAATATTTATTAATTTTGGAGGAA
>LPNX010302606.1:220247-257188 GCA_001517045.1 Pseudotsuga menziesii
TTCCCCATGTTTTTACTCAAATTTCAATCGATAGAGCTCGTTGGATTCTGAATTAAATTTTGCATCCAATGTGTACCCACTCAGCATACTTTTCATGGGCCATGCTACCCCAAAAACAATAAATACTTGAAAAACATGATGATGATGTCATCATCACATTTTTTCAGGTATTTCTTGTTTTTAGGGTAGCAGCATCGATCCAAAGTATGATGAATGGGTAGTCATTGGATGCAGAATTTAATTCGACAAACAACGAGCTCTCCCAATCAGAATTTTAGTAAAACACACCAAGATATGTTGAAAATACAAACAAAAAAATAGTTTTTTTAATGATACCTATCCCCAAATTTATATTAAAAAGGTGTTTAAGACCTATACAGTATTTCAAATTTAAAGCAATTTCATTGGCTAAAACATGATGACATGGAATTTGAATTAGAGTTGAAATTCCCATTTTTGAGTTGAAATTTCCTCTAATGTATGAAAATATATTCAACTCCCCTTTTTTATCTAGATTGATGCTCTCTACCTCTTTCCTCCAAGCGATTTTGAACCTCTTGGACTTCATTCCAACTTTCCAAATTCACGATCCTCTGCCAATATCTCCTTGGTATGTGTAGAAGGAGCAAGTTGATAAGTTGACTTGAATGATAGCTGACTTAGTTGATTATCCGACTAAGTCGATGAGCCAACTTTGTCGGTCAACTGACGAAGTCGGTCGGTCGACTAAACTAGAGATTAGGTCGGCCACCTAAGGTCACGTCAGTTCACCGAACCAACAAGTAGTTATTTTATAACTGTTTTGCAATCATATATATTAGGTTGTTGAGCCAGATGAGAACTCTGTTCAGTTCTCTGTGTTATATGGACTCATTCGTATAATATAATCTATTAACTCACCTATCTGTTCTTATCTCTTGTCTCTGTTATATATATATATATATATATATATATATATATATATATATATATGTTTTAGTGTGTATTATTGGTAACCTTATGTGATCTGTGAGATTATGACATTGGGTTCGTTGCCAGTAGTACATGTCTGAAATGTATGCAAACAGATGATACCAAAGCAGGAGATTAAGGACTGGTGGGAACGTAAAGTTGCAAACTGTTTGTAGAATTACACACGAAGGAATAGATTAACAATTGCACAAGCAAAAGAAATATTTTTGACAGAAACGCATGAAAAGTTTGTCAAATCAGTGCCCCAACTTCTGAAGAAACTCCTGGATGAAGGGACTAAAGAACAACAGTTGCTAGAAAAACTGATCCGAGGAGGTAGAACAAACTTGTCAGAGTGGTTCAAGAAAATCGCCGACAACTTCTGTGAGGACTAAGCAGTCAAAGATAGAACTTCGGTGGAAATAGTCAAGGAGAAATTTTACACAGATCTCACCGAGAAATTTATGTGTTCCTTAACAACCTTGCTATTCAAATTCATGATCGAGAAGGGAGTAGGACATATTGTCGAACCTCGTCCATCACTTCATGAATTGCCATCAAACTCTAACTGGGCAAAGAATCAAAGGAAGTGGGAAAAATTTATTGCAGAAAGGGAGTGGGAATACTTCCTAAGTAGATAGACCGAACTATATGGGATTTCTAAAAGCATCGGGTAGGCTATGGGGGGGTAGCTGGTCATATGTCATGATAGAGTAGAGTGGATTCTAGTTGACTAGAAACAAAGACCATTCATCAGTAATGAGAAGTCGACCAAAAGGGAACTCAAGAGAATAGTATCACACGAAGGTATGTCAGATATTTAGAAAATAGAGAGGGAAGAGAGACAACAGAGGAGGGAAGCAAAAAGAGAAAGATCCTTAGAGCTGCATAGAGGAAGGAGTCCTAGGGAAACCGACCAAGAGGAGAATCTACCAGAGTCAAGTCATGACCGACATGAAGAAGGCGTGGAACAAGAGGTGTCCCCTACAGAGGAAGAATTATGGATAGAGTAGCCGAAAGCTCTCCAATTAAGAGATTCCCATGAAGGAACAACCCTCTCTCCGTTGAATCCACGTACTCGGATACAGACTATTGTCGAAGAGGACGTTCGACTATGAGCTGATGACTTTAGTATATGGAGTAGACTAGATGAAGAAACATACACTCGATGACACCTCATTATACATTGACTAGAGGAAGGGAATTGTGTGACCTTTTAAGCAACACCCTCCAATCGAAGTATCCACTTACTCTTACCGACACATGAAGGATCACCCCCCCACCAAATACATCTTTAGAAGATACAAAACATTCAAAACTGTGGACAAATAGTTGTAGTGGACCATCGACAGTAGAATTCAACATCAACCGACTTCCAGTCGACAAAGAATCAACAACCGATGAGAACAAAAGTTTCGTTGACCATAGTCCCACAAAGACGAATAAACCAATAACCCCACCACCCTTACCTCCACCTCCACCTCCATCGTCACCACCTCCTGAGAGTAGTGACAGTGATTCAGACATGGGTCACAAATCATCCCACATTACTCTATATTTGGGGGATGAGGACCCTAGAAGACATTGGTTCGTCTCCGAGTCGACTTGGGAGGCCAACCAAGTTACAGACGAAGATAGACAAATGGAATAGTTCACTGGCGCCCTGAGGAAAATGGAATTGATGTGGTATATGAACTTTTCGGAAAGACAACCTAGAGCAACCAAAGCCGAGATCAGGGCACAATTTTTATCATTTTTCAAAACTCCAGATGCAAAACACCTGGCAGTGAAAAAACTAAAAACTACATCCCAGAAACCAGGGGAAACTGTCTGCGACTATGATAAGCATTGGAAATACCTTCTGAGCCAATTGGATTATGTTATAGATGAACAGTTACTAATCCAGTGGTTTCTTGTAGGGTTATCTTACAAATTGTGCCAACAGATCAGTCTAGAAACATTCAAATCTTACGAATATGTGCTAACAAAATCTCTTCAAGTGGAGATGGACAAGGACATACCTGCTTACCCCACAGAAAATAGATTGGAAGAACAACTTGAGAATGTATAGAAGTCTTTAAAGGAGTTAAACCTCAAGAATCAGGATATCTGGTGCACCAAATGCTCGATGGCCGGCCATTCCAAAGATATCTGTCGACAGGAATACAGCCGACATGACGTTCGATTCATGCAGACCAAATATTTTTGCGATATCTACCAGGAGCACGAGGATCACTCAACAAAAGACTGCCCATTCAATATGAAGAATGGCAAGGAATCCTAGTGTGCAATATACGAAACCAAAAATCACAATACGGCCAACTTCCATTTGAACCTAAAGAACCAACAAAATTATCATGCAGTCTACGAAACCAACGCAGTTGCACAAACTAACGAGCAAAACAATTTACCAAATGATCAGAATGGTCAGAGATATGACGCTTGCTGGTACGACAATCGACGTGCAGGCTATGTAGGAAGAGATCGATTCCCTGAGAATCATGACAACGGACCATGTCGAACCATCTAGTGCTTTACATGTTACAAAGAGGGACATCGGTATGCAGACTGTCCATATAAAGACAAACCTGACCTCAAATTTTGTACTCACTGTGGAGTAGGGGATCACTCACTAGAGGATTGCCCTACCATGTTGGGAAAAATCAATACAAATAAAAATGTTAATGTCTTGTCTTGTGTGCAAAAAAATGACGTAATAAACACAAAAAATTTGCATATTGTAACTCGACAAGGAACAAAAATAGGAGTTGGTAACTCAAGAATCAGTAAAATAAGAGAGAAACATGTCTATCCTGACCCACTGAAAGAAAAAAAAACATACAAAGAAGCAACCAATGTATTCAAATAAATTGCATGATAAGAACACTTTCATGACATTCGACATAACACAATAAATGAATTAATATAGCTCATACAAAAAAACAACTCAGTATCTTAGTTCATCAATCTATTGTATGAAATAAAATATACCAACTCTGAAAAACAAAGAAAGAACATCTGCATCTTAAACAAAAAAGACAAAGGTGATTCCAACCCAGTTGTCGACCTGGAAATCGAAGGATACCACGTCCGACAAGCAGTGCTCGACTTCGGCTCACAAGTAAACATCATGACTCGTGACACTTGGGAACAAATGGACAGACCTCGACTCTGTGAGTCAGGAATATACCTGAAACTAGCTGACCAGGTCCTAATTGAGCCTATTGGAGTCTGGAAAAATGTCGACGTGACTATAAAAGGAATCTCGACCAAGGTTGACTTCGAAATCATTGACTCGAAGGAAGGATCCAGTTCCTTCCCAGCGTTATTCGGTTGACCTTGGGGTAGAATGATGAAAGCATCGATATCCCTGGACAAGGAGCAAATCAAATTAAAAGGAAATGGACAAAAATTCATTGTACCCATTCATCCATCTCAAGGGGAACCCTGGACTGAACCTATTGATGAAGAAGTTGATGTATGACAACTCTACTAGATCCAAAACAATGCAGATTCCACAAAACTGAATATCCATGGAGAACTTCATTTAGGAAACCAAGACTCAGTTGGTTATAATTAAGATGCCGAATTATATGATTGGGATATCGAGAAATATGAAACACAAGAAAGAAGGTGCTGGACTGTACAAAAAGTGCAGAAAAAACCCACCCAATAGTTCTTCATAGTGTCCATTGTCCCAAAAGTCTTTGAGAAGAAAATTAGGGAATACCCTACCTTACAACCTACCAATGTAAATACTACACAACTACCAAGATACAAGGAAAGGGAATCACCAGTCATGCATGTCGAACAAGTTTCCAAAAATATTAGTGAACATGGACGACTTCAAATCCTAGTAGAAACTTTTACAGGACAAGCTGCTAGATGGCGGGATACCCATCAGATAAGACTGCAGACCTGGACAACTGCTTCGACTTATTTTGTCGAAAGTTTAGGAGGAAAGAATTTAACCCAACAAGCTCAGATACTTGTATTCACTCAAGGATAGAACCCAGAGGATCATATTAAAACATGTGAAAAAGAGTGGAGAAGACTTGGATACAAAGATGAATGAGCATGGCCACACTTGTTCCCATCAACCCTCGTCGACTTACGAAACAAATGGTATAAGATGGAAGAAGTTGGAGGTGAAACCTTATTATGGCATGAACTTAGGGAAAATTTCATTAAAGATTTCAACTTTATACCACAAAATGAAAACTTGGTCAAAAAAACAAAACAAATTAAAGAATTTATCCAGCCGACTGAAAACAAACCCTTAACAGATAACCGATAGACAAGGAAATGTAACAGTATACAAACAAGGACAAAACCACAGTCGACAAGACTACAGTTAGAAAATGAAAAACATAGAAGGAAAAAGATTTAGATGGAAATCCAACCATGTTGAAACAACCAAACCTATTTGTACAATCTTGAAAGTCAAAACAACCGACAAACAAGATACCGACAAAATGACTACAGCCGACTTCCCTGCCACATTCTCATAGTTCAAAGAAGGAAGTCGAACGATCAATGAAGCCAAAGCACCATAATGGCTAGATGCTAAAGTCAAAACTAAAGAATTTGACATCTCAAATGATGATCGACCAAAAATGGCAAAGATTGGTGACTACTGGAGCGAAGAACAGACCACAGAGATAGTGAACTTATTAAAGGAATTCCAAGATGTATTTGCTCGAGATTATAAATACCTCAAAGGCTTAGTTCATGAAATGGGAGAAATGAAAATTGATACTAAACCTGATGTTCGACCTGTAAAGAAAAGGCCTTATAAACTAGTTCACAAATACAAGGAGATAGTCAGAAAGGAAATTGATAATATGCTTGCAGAAGACATCATCTACAAATACAAGGAGATAGTCAAAAAGGAAATTGATAATATGCTTGCAGAAGACATCATCTATCCTATCGACCAATCAGAATGGGCAAGTCCAATGGTTGTACAACCTAAGAAACATGATCCAACTAGACTAAGAATTTGTGTCGACTTCAAAGAACTAAACAAAGTGACATTCACAGACCCATTTCCAACTCCTTATGCAGATGAAATCTTGAATGAGGTTGCAGGACATGAATGCTACTCATTTACAGACAGATTCTCAGGCTATAACTAAGTGGCAGTAGCTAAAGAAGACCAGAAGAAGACAACCATTGTGTGTGAATTTGGTTCATTTGCTTACAAAGTTATGCCTTTTGGATTAAAGAATGCACCTACAGTATTCTCTAGAATTGTTGTCAAAACATTTCAAGAATATATCTATAAGACCATGGCACTATACTTTGATGATTGGACAATATACTCCATGCTAAAGGATCATTTCAAATGGCTCAGACTTATGTTGGAGAGATGTCGACAGATTCAACTATCCATAAACATCAAGAAATGCATATTTGTAACCCCCATAGGGATATTATTAGGGCACATTGTTTGTAAGGAAGGAATTAAGGTTGACCTAAAACCACCAGTAAACCCTAAACAAGTTAGGGTGTTACTTGGCCACACAGGTTATTACAGAAAATTCATAAGATATTATTCAGATATGACCTATCCTCTTGAAGAACTATTAAGAGAAGATCAAGAGTTTAACTGGACAGAGGAGTGCCACATATCATTCAAAAAATTAAAAAGAAAGCTAGTCAAAGCTCCAATCCTAAAGTTTCCAAACTGGTCGATCAAATTCCATGTTCATATTGATGCATCAGGCCTAGCAATAGAAGCAATCTTAACTCAACCAGGATATGATGGAATGGATTATCCTATAGTTTACAGTAGTAGAAAATTAAATAAGGCTGAAAGAATCTATTCAACAACAGAAAGAGAATCCCTAGGAATGGTCTTTGCACTACAAAAATATCGACATTACCTCTTAGCTAACCCATTTATATTCTATATAGACCATCAGGCCCTGAAGTACCTTGTCAATAAACCACTACATCATGGAAGGATCTTTCGATGGCTACTGCTCTTCCAATAATTCGAGTTCGAACTCATTGTCTGAGTTTGAAGCCATTTCCTATACCAACAAGAAGGATAGGTGCAAGGTATATCATTACTGCAGTTGAATATGTCACTAAGTAGGAAGAAGTTGAACCAGTCGACACATGTTCTAGTGAGATAGCTGCGAAGTTTGTCTATGAGAATATCAACACTAGATTTGGATGTACACTAACCTTGATTAGCGACCAAGGAACACACTTAATCAACAGAACTATCAAAACCCTAACTGACCAGTTCCAAATCGACCATCGTCGAAGCACAACATACCATCCTCAGTCAAATGGAGCAATTGAAGCATTTAATAAAACATTAAAAAGTGGACTAACCAAAATATGTAATGCTGATAAGGATGACTGGGATGAGAAAATACCTGCAGTATTATGGGCATATAGAACAACATATAAATGATCGACTGACCAAACTCCTTTTTGACTAGTCTATGGACAAGAAGCAGTAGTTCCACTACACTTCCAACAACAGACACCTATCATCACAGAAATACTAAATGTCGATGTCGAACAAGGAAGGAATGACTGACTATTGCAACTCAGCAAACTTGAAGAGCACCGACTAATGGCAATAAAACATCAAGAAATCCAGAAACAACAACAAAAAGCATGGCACGACCGGAACATCAAGAAAAAAAACTTGTCGGTCGGAGACTGTGCTTTACTATACAATAGTTGGGTAAAAGGTAAACCTAAAAAGCTCCACATATAATGGATGGGACCTTACGTTGTCAAAGAGATACATCCCAATGGATCAATCTGACTAAGGATGTTACAGGCCATAGTATTTTGAAAGCTCATTAATGGAGCCTGACTAAAACGCTATAGAAACTAACAAAAAAAGTCATATAACTACCATAACCGTCAACTAAAAACAATAAAAACTTAAAAATTCAAAATCCAAAAGAATACCGTACTTATAGGAAACTATGACAAGAAATTACCATATCGACAACCTCCATCATGGCCATTGACATAACACCATTGACCATTTTCATCAACCAGCCACTCCCATCAACCATTCTCATAACCGACATTGACCAACGACCTCGATAGTCCCATCGTGCATTCATGACAACGAGTGCCGAAAGCAATTCTCCATTAACACACACTCAAGTATTCCAGCTGGAACATCACGTCCACCATTACTACACCCATCGATGCACACATCCATAGCATCACCTATAAATACTAAATCTTTGAAGGATCATTCACCGCATTCCATACAGAGAGAGAATCAGAGCATCTAGTCGACTAAAATCCGAGAACCCCTTAGTTAAATCGACCACCAAACAGACACAATGGCCCCCAAACAAACTAGAGCCTTGACCAAATCCAAGGAAATATAGGCTATGGATACACCTTTAGTCCGCAGGTTGAAAAACATTTAAACCGCCAAAGTACAGGAAGGCTCATGCAAAAACTATGGGCCGAAATGCGGGAATGGGCCTTTGTCAACAAAAAGGCCACTCAAGCCACAGAGAAAATCAAACACAACACTATTTTTGGCTATTTCAATGCACCACTTATGGCCATATTTGGTGGCAAAGGAAATTGCTATAAAATTCATCATCAGCCGGTATCACAATGGCCAATTCTACTTTGACCAACCGATCAACATCTCTGGAGAAGTCATCTCCAAGATGACTAGTCTCTCCAATGAAGGAAACCCAGTACCAGTCAGTATCAAAGAAGGATTGGTCGAAGAGCTCACTAGGTCATATTCATGTAAGAACTCTAAGGGGTTGATGATTAGCCAAATCACAACTCGAATGCCACAGATTGTGGCCAAAATAATTGTAGTAACACTCACCCTGTCAGGTCAAGGCAGCGACCTTAAATTGGATATGCTAGAAGTTGTCAACACCGTTGTGACAGACTGAAGGGCATACAAATGGGTTGAATATGTCATCAACATGGTCAAAACCATCTATGAAAGATGCCAAGAAATGGGGGGAACCATCAAGTTCCCCTCCCTAATATTATGGATAGTCATGTATCATGTCTTCCCAGAGGGGAGTCCAGTCTTTCAGGAACCATCGAGGTTCCACATGTGGAGATTTAAGCCATTCTCTAGAGAGGAACCTTGCAGGAGCGTGAGCACGGGAAGCTACTGTTGGAGAACTGGTTTCAATAGCTCAAAGTCTGCACGACTAGATGGAGGGTTCCTCAAAACAT
Source organism: Pseudotsuga menziesii (assembly GCA_001517045.1). Classification (NCBI taxonomy): domain Eukaryota; kingdom Viridiplantae; phylum Streptophyta; class Pinopsida; order Pinales; family Pinaceae; genus Pseudotsuga; species Pseudotsuga menziesii. Next base: position 229,407 of record LPNX010302606.1, read on the forward strand.
CTGAAGAAATCTACCAATGAACTCCCACATCAAAATAGAGCTCAACCATACCTCGGTGTGGTACATGCAGGGCGACAATTCAGATGCCAAAGCCCTCAACTACTATCCATCTGTCAACCAGATATTTCGGGAACTGTCTCAATAGGCCAAAACAAAAATACCAGTACCAGCAGCAGCAAAGTAGATCGACTTCTCAATCTAGGAGCTGCTCACAGACCAGGAAAAAAAGGAAGACTATGAGCTCAACCTCTATATCAGCACCTTTGTGTCAGAGGAGACACTAGTTGAACACACCGGCTGACTTCAAATAACCATCAAGCCTCCAACCGAAAAGAGCGCAGAACCCCATACCGTAGAGCCATAGCCACATCATCAGGTAATTCCTCCAGCTGCAGCAAATCTCGTCCCGACCCAGGAGCTGAGGGGGGAGACAGAGCCATAAAACCCCGAGTTTTCTGTCACAAAAGGAATCATTAGAAAATTGTCAAAGGAGATAGCAACACCTAGGAAAAAGCTCAAGACACAACAACAACAACAAGGCAAAGGTAAGCGCAAGCTTATCCTTGGAGACTCATCAGAATACAAGGAGGAACTGGCAGCCACATCCCTCGACATCATAGAGGATGCCACAGCAAACAAAGTGCTGGTCGAAACCCAGTTCCAAATATTTGTCGACATGGGAGCACAAGCAGGTCAACCAAAGAAAGCTAAGACTACAACAATGCCTGAAAATGTTGTCGATCTGGTGTCAGTTCCTCCACCCCCATAACCGATGAAAATAATTGAGGAACAAGTACCGGTACCACAGTTAGTAATCCCTCTCGATTTATGCAAAAGTGTGATGTCGGAAGAGGTAAAGGCAAAGTTTGACAAAGATAGAGATTTGCAGGCATTCATTGAGAAATTGCATGAGTTATTTACGTCGGCCTAGAAAATATCGACACAAGCACCTCTCTTTATGGTCAGTGGATACCAACCAGGACCCAAAGCCCAGTCCAGAATCTTTGCAACCATCACATCAACTTTTTAGAGAAATCCTGACAAGGAAGCTAAATTGGTTGCATGTTGGACCTCAACCATCACCCCGACCGCACCTCAAGCCGACCCACCGGCCACTGCCCCGACTAAAGGAGCAACAAATGAAGAGGACATAGTCCTAGAAATCAACTGAATATTCTCTGACTTAGACTCACCTCTCCACCCCAACAATCCACCACTCACCCATACTTCCCCCAAACCAATCAACCCCAACCATTCACCAACTCCATCACCACCACCATCTCCACCACCACCACCACTCCCTGACTCAGAGAAAGTCCCACCACAACCAGCTACATCCAAACAACCAGAGGTGGTAGTCATCCCACCTCCCCAACTAGAGAAACCTTTGGCCACTATCTCACAAAGTAAAGACCCTTCCTTGACTGTTGTAGGTACACAGGTGCCGACACAAGTAGAAAAAGAAAAGCATAAGAAGAGGAAAGAGAAATAGAAGAAGGAGCATCATGGACATCCTTCAAAGGTCCAAATCAGATTGAAGGATGCAAGCTCCTTAACCGACACAGAGCTAGGACAACTTCTCAAGACCCTAGCAAGTGAAGCAAAGACGAGGAGTGAGCAAAGAAATTAGGAACTCGATGACAAGAACGCAGAACAGGTCGAGTTCCTCCACAAATGTAGGAATCTGGCCCAGTCCATGATGCCGGGCCACATAGAGGTTGACATGGACAAACCTCTCTAAAGGGTGTATCGGCTATTTGAGAGCATGGTGTCTCCACTCCAAACTCACATTCAGGAAACAAAAGAGGAACAAAAACAGGAAACTTCCTGACTCCTAATGGCACAACACACTTCTTTTTCTGAAGCCTACAAAGTGCTGCAAGATCATATGGAGGAGTCTGTCGTAACTGAAGAAATACTGAGATATTAACCTAATTACTACGGGAAAGTCTAATAGTAGGCTCTCCAGACTCGACAACGGTTCAGGAATTAGAAAGCATGAAAACAACTGAGGAAGCACTCATAACGACAATAGAAGAACAAATAGTTCTTGAAATTTCCAAACTGCAGAGACTAGAAAGGGAAGCACATCAATGGGTACAACAAGCTCTCCCTAACTTGGAGAAATTCAACATCATCTTCCCACAGATGAAACGACTTATAGAGACTGCAGAATAAAAGGACCAGTTTATAGGACCTAACATGGAGAGGATAGCTGAAGTCTTCATTTCAGAGAAGATGTCGATCTTATCAGGCTTGACCACACTCACCATCGACATCCAGAAAATTTTGCAGAGTTGGAAATATTTCCAACATCACCTCGCAGTAACAGCTCCAACCATTGTAGAAGTCTGTGTACAGAAAAGATCAACTGTCAGACTTCATAGCACACCACAATAACTATTGAGACCAGCCAAGAAGAATTTTGTACCTCCCTGTTTCTTCGGGACGAAGAAACGTTTTGTTCATGGGGGAGATGTAGAAGGAGCAAGTCGATAAGTTGACTTGAACGATAGCCGAATTAGTCAATCAGCCGACTAAGTCGATGATCTGACTTAGTCGATCAACCGACTAAGTCAATGAGCTGACTTAGTCGATCAACTAACTAAGTCAGTCGGTCGACTAAACTAGAGATTAGGTCGGCCACCTAAGGTCGCGTTGGTTCACCGAACTGAGAGGTAGTTATTTCGTAACTATTTTGTAATCATATATACTAGGATATTGAGCCAGATGAGAACTCAGTTCAGTTTTGTGTGTTGTATGGACTTATTCGTATAATATAATTTGTTAATTCACCTATTTGTTCTTATCTCTTGTCTCTGCTTTTATATATATGTTTTATTGTGTATTATTGGTAACCTTATGTGATCTATGAGATTACGACAGTATACGATCATAAGAAGAATTTTTATTTTATAATATCTACTCAGAGATAGCCCCATGAGGGTTATATTGGACATAGTATGGCTTCTTCAAGTTTAAGTAACTCGAGAAATTTTTCAATTTTTGCACTGCTTTTAGTCCTCTATTCTAGAAAGGACCAATCTCTTGTGGTAGGGTGAAGGTTTTCGTATGTCTATAATTATTGAAATGAATCTCATCAAACCCTAATCTTTCACTTTCTTACTCCATAGTAAGAATCTAGGAGTAAATAAGGCTAGAAGATGATAGGGTTCTTCCTCAAATTTGTATATCGTAATCACTATATATTTCTAAAATAGAAACCAATCCAATTATGGTTTCAGAAGTGAACTAGAGCCACTTTTGGTTTTAAAGAAACATCCTTGGAGGGATATAACTAAGGGTGTATGATATCTTCATGAATGGATTACTTATCCATTCTCATCCCATGGATGTGGTAATCCCAACTTAATAATATTAATAAACATTCTCTTAAAACCATATATATCATCGACTGGTATTTTCATGTTGATTTGTTCCCTTCTCAAAAGACTCCACTTCATGATCCTTTTTTAGCCACCTTTATCACTTGAGTTATGTTTGTTATCTTTAATTTCTCCATCTAATTTTTATTTATGTTGTTTAGATAGTCTATTATTTGCTCGAATTTCCTTAACACTTCCTTAATTATTTATCTACTATCTTAGTTTCCTCTTTGATTACTTTGTAGGTTACCAACTCTTCTTGGATGGCACTAAAATGTTCCCACTCATTTGTAACTAGATGATATATATTTTCTAAAAAACTTTGATTGGTACCTCTAATCAAGGATTCTCGTTTTAAATCCAATTCGAGCTTGGTGACATGGATTTTAAGTTCATCTAACCCTTTCTTTAAATAATGAATTCCATCGTCCTTCTTGGTGACATCTCCTTCCAACTATAAGATTCTTTCATCCTTATTTCCTACATCAGCTTCTATATCTTTAATCCATTGCATAAAATTCAATCTATTCTTTATATACTTGTTCGTTAGGATCATCTTCATCCATTGCATAAACATCAACTACTTCATTTTGTGCATCTTGCTTTTCACATTTTCTTGTAGTATGCTTTGTCTCTTTTGTTGGTTTTTACTTCCTATACATTAGCGGGTATGACTTGGGGGACTTGCTTATATTACATTGTATTATTTACATATTTAGTGAAAGATTCTATGATGTGGGTTCATTTATTTCATCATCTTTATGCTCAACTAAAATTCTTGATTTGCAACATATTAGCATAGAGTTTTTTATTTTCTTCTTCGGTCTGTGTTAATTATGGATTTTGAATGGGATGAATTGTTATCTTATTTAGTTGTTTCTTTAATATTTTTGTTTCGTTGTCTTTCTCTTTCAAGATGGAAGCAATAGGTGATACATCACCTAGATTTTCACTTAAAGCCACAATTTTATTTTATTTTCTCTTAATGGTTGCCTACTTAGCTCTTACTATCACTTTCCCATATTTGAACAAATATCCAAATATCTACAAAGCAGCTCTAATATTCCTTTATTTTTTAATGGATTGCACTACCTCATTACATATCATATCAACTATGTTTTCAAAGAAATCCACTTTATCTAGCTTCTCAAATTTCTTGAAATCAACCCGGTATTAATCATCCCTATAGTCACTTAAGCTTGTAGGATTTGGTACTGTATATTCCAGCATAGAGCATCTTACATTATCACTTTTACTATCTGCCACAATAATTAATCTTTTATATTATTCACATAACTGTTGCCTTGTGTATTTGATCATTTCTACATTTCTTTCCTTGATATCTCTATACTTGGTTTGAAATTTTCTTTTTCCTTGAACAAGGCCTTGTTGTAGGAAAAAATGAGACTTGTCCTTCTGTGATGACATTTACATGTTTTGTCGCATGATGACAATTCCATGACGACACTTCATTTAAACAACTATGAGTGACCCAAAGGACACTTGTGGATGGAAGGGACATATCAGGACTTTTGTAGTGTGTTTTCCCTCTTTTTTGGACCATTTGAAAGGTAAGAGACTAAGGAACAATTTTACATACGAGAACAACTTGTGAAAACCCTTCGAAATAGCCTAAAAAAATGATTTTTTTTACCTATATGCGAGCTGTCAATGTAAAACATGTTTTTTTTCACTTTGCATATGTAGGTTGTTAGTGTTGTGCTAGTATATACCATCCGAAATTATCAAAAAATATAAAATTCTTGAATTTTGGGTTGTTTGTATTGTTTTAGAAATGCCTCTTGAGTTGTAATTGCTCAATAATGACTCTTCATATTTCTATATAAGAGAGGGAGAAGGGACCATGAAGTGGAATTGGACTTTGTTATTGTTATTATGGAAAAATTTGGACTGCCATCCCTCTCACCTATGCCTTAGATGTCATCTACCGTTGCTGAAGAGCTCAGAGGATGAGAATCTTGGAGGAGAGAAGCAGGAGATCCACATTGAATTTTTCATGAGTTTCTGTGCATGAGGAGAAGGTATATCTTGTACTTGATCCATTGATTAATAAATATTTAATGTTCTTCCCTTTTCAAATCACAGGGTATATCTCACTTTATGATCATATGTTGATGTTGATGAGATTAGGTTCTTATGTTATCTTGAATATAAATATCTTGTTTGTGGTCAAATTGGTTTGAGGAAGGTTTGGAGTTGTTCTGTAGGTCTCTTGGTTGGAAATAAAGAGAAATATTGGATAAAACTTCAGTGCATAAGGGATGAATCATCCTAACCCTTGAAATCTTGTTTAAATTCACACTTGTAGAGATTTATATATCAATATGTATACCCCTAGTATGTTGGTGGCATCAACCCCAACCATTAGATTAATTCCTTAAGAACATGCATATTGAGGGAGATTTTGAATGTTCTATTTGTGACATTCTTGGTTCTATGAAAATCATAGAAGGATAATGTGTTAAATAAATTGTTATCCTCCCCCCTATGTATGGGAGAGGTAGGATCATACCAATTAATTCTCTAGGCAACTTATCTTTTTTTTACTCTCAAACTCCTTCTCCCTCTGTTTTATCCTCTCTCTTTTTGGATTCTCTTGTTCAGAGTTATCAATCCTAATATACATTAGAGTAAATTTAAACTCAAAATGGGTCTCTTAAAAAACATTAATAAAATAATAGTTAAAATAATAAAATAATATTTATTAATTTTGGAGGAAGAAAATAAAAAAACTACTTTTTTGTTTGTATTTTCAACATATCTCCCCATGTTTTTACTCAAATTTTGGTTGGGAGAGCTCGTTGGATGCCGAATGAAATTCGGCATCCAATGAGTACCCACTCAACATACTTTTCATGGACCCTGCTACCCCAAAACAAGAAATACCTGAAAAATGTGATGATGATGTCATCATCACATTTTTTTAGGTATTTCTTGTTTTTGGGGTAGTAGGGTCCGTCCAAAGTATGCTAAGTGGGTAGTCATTGGATGCAGAATTTAATTGCGCATCCAACGAGCTCTCTTGATCAAAATTTTAGTAAAACACATGGAGATATGTCGAAAATAAAAACAAAAAAAAGTAGTTTTTTTATGATACCTATCCCCAAATTTATATTAAAAGAGTGTTTAAGACCTATACAGTATTTCAAATTTAAAGCAATTTCATTGGCTAAAACATGATGACATGGAATTTGAATTAGAGTTGAAATTCCCATTTTGAGTTGAAATTTCCTCTAATGTCTGAAAATATATTCAACTCCCCTTTTTTATCTAGATTGATGCTCTCTAACTCTTTCCTCCAAGCAATTTTGAACCTCTTGCACTTCCTTACAACTTTCCAAATTCACGATCGTCTGCCAATCTCTCCTTGGTATGCGATCATAAGATGAATTTCTATTTTATAATCTCTACTCGGAGATAGCCCCATGAGGGTTATATTGGACATATTATGCTTTCTTCAAGTTAAACTAAGTCGAGAAATTTTTTCAATTTTTGCACTGCTTTTAGTCCTCTATTCTAGAAAGGACCAATCTCTTGCGGTAGGGTGAAGGTTTTCGTATGTCTATAATTCTTGAAATGAATCTCATCAAACCCTAATCTTTCACTTTCTTAATCCATAGCAAGAATCTAGGAGTAAATAATGCTAGAAGATGACAAGGTTCTTCCTCAAATTTGTATATTGTAATCACTGTATATTTCTAAACTAGAAACCAATCCTATTATGGTTTCAGAAGTGAACCAGAGCCACTTTTGGTTTTAAAGAAACATCCCTAGAGGGCTATAACTAAGGGTGTATGATATATTCATGACTGTAATATCCCCAAGTGACAAACTTTGTTTGTAATATTTTTGAAAAACTATTTTATTTTTTAATCTGATTATCGATCCTGGAATATGCCAATCTATCCTTGGAGGACAAATATAACTAAAACATTATGCTTGTAATAAAAATATGAAAGATAGGGATGCCCATTTTGAATGAGGAAATTATGCATGCCAGAGTGGGGTAGGTGAAGGGTCACTCTCAGTGAAGTTACATCGGGTGTCGAAATGCAAGTATGGCTCTAGACCAACACTAGGTAATCAAATATGTAGTGGAGTGGAAATTCCTTGGGGGGAATTGGTATTCAGCTGCAAAAAGACTTAGGAAAACCAAAAAATATAAATAAGGAAGCATATGCTAGGAGGCAGAACTCCATTTAGTATACAGGAACAACGAATACTTGCTTTGTGAGCACTCTGTGTTAGACAAGTGATTTCTCACTGGAGAATTGGATTGAGTTTGATGTCCACTCTCAGCATGCATAGTTTGGCTCGGGGGTGATTGAGGATAGAATGATCTATCCCTAATCTATGGTTGGGTGCAACATGGATGTTCCCTTTTCATTGTGTCTCATTTTACAACAAGTTCCATTACCGAGTATTGTTTATGCAAACCTATTGAGCTCAGGGTATGTTTGTTTATGTTAAAGATGTGTCTTGGTATCAATGAAATGATGAAATAATAGTTAATATTTAATCATTCTTATGATCTTTTGTACCCATACAATGTTTGGAATGATTTTTCCTTACATTTGGTAAAATGACAACCCAAGTGGTGGATCATTGTTATTTATGGAGTTATTTGAATATTGCATGATGTCTATGATTGATGAGCTTAGGGCGCGTTGGTGGAGGTATGAATGTATGTTTCTAGGTTGCTGAAATTATAAGAGAATTCCTTAGGTTTTTTGATGAAAGTATTGCTATTAAACGGATGTGTGCACTCATATAAGTATTCTCTTGTTGTTCTTAAATTCCACAATGTTTTCCTCTAGAATGTATTATGCTTGCAATGCTAGGACCTTTGTATATAGTATTTAGATAGTCTGATACGTGGTTTAGTCGATTATAACTTTAGATAAACCACTAAGTTTAAGCAGACCATCCTACGGTCCCTCTAACACTCAACAAAGAGTAGACTTCAAGTTTGTGATGAACTAGATTTCATGAGTATTCTACGTCCAACCTCTGTTGTTAACTCCCCTCCTAGTTAATTAGAAAAATGAACTGAAAATCGTTGATCTTTCTTTGCCCAAATATCAACTGTTGAATTATGCGGGCCCTTTTAAACATTGCACTCCATAAAGTGAATTTCATACCTCCAATATTTGAGCACGATATCCAATGGGGAGGGGGCACATCATTACACATGTTCCCTATGACACACAACAAAATTCTCTTTTTTTGCACTAGTTCTCCCAGTGAAATAGATATCAATCATTGATATGATTGGGGATTAACCTTGTTTATTGATATTAATCTCCGTCGTGGTGATTAGTTTCCAATTTCACAACTCCGCTCCCTTTTATCCTCCTCGCTCTTTTACTTGTGAAATCTTTCTTTAACTGTTGATCTTCTCCAAGAAGTCTCTTTGTTGTTGATCATAAAGGTGCTTTGTTCATGATCACTTTCAGGTATCATTTTTTATATTAGGAATTATCTCATTCAATGGAATTATTCTTGACCATTGATCTAATTCTCGACCATAGATATGTTGAAGATGTAAGTTTCTTACTCTCTGTAATATTCGCTAAAATTGATCATTGGAAGAAATCCACCCTCCAACTCGAAGTTTTCATTTCATTTCTATGAAATTAGATTTTATATATCAAGTAGGCTTATATAATCATTGATGAAACTATTGTTTGGTGAATGGGTGGGTACTCATAAGATCATGCACGCATTGGTTTTGGGGTGTATTAATGGAATGATACACCTACTATGTTGATGCCCTTCTTTGGGTTTTTGTCATTCTCATAGGAGAAGTACTTTTGGTATGTTGGAAATGGTTATGATTGAATGAGATGTACAAATCACTGAATATGGAATGCACCTACTTTATCTTTCAATCGACTATAACTTGTAGGATTTTTTTAGTTTTTGGAAAGAGATGAAAACTCTAAGCCAAACATATGTTTTCTACACCCCAGAGTCTGTAATGGAAGGAATAAGGCATGATTTAGAAATCAGAAGGAGAAGTGAGGCTAAGAATTGTCTTCTGTGATCCAGATTCCATTTGTGGAAGGCAGAAGGAGGAAAGAAGAAAGTGAAAAAATGAAGGTTTTTTTTGTCAAGTTTCTAATTCCAGCAGTCCCCAGCAGAAGGAAGAAAGCCAGAATGCGGAAGGCATAAATATGGATAAAGGGCTCCATTGTATGTTAGTCTTCCAATTTTTGAATTCCACAATGGAAGGTAGAAATGAAGAATGTAGAAGGCGAATATGTGGATAAATGACTTCATCGTTTGTCAAATTTTTTATTCTTGTAGTTCGCAACGAAAGGTAGAAAGGCAGAATGTGGATGGTGGAATGTGGATAAAGTACTCCCTGGTATGTTAGGCTTCTGATTTACAAAGTCCATGGTGGAAGGAAGAAAGGAGGAATGCAGAAGGCACAAGGAGAAAAGTCAGCTTCAGTGTGCAAATGAATTTCTGGTTGTAGAAGTTGTTTTAGTTGTGGAAATTAACGTTTTTTTTATTTTTTTGCTTAAGGATGAATTGTTACGAAAGGTTATAGCCAAAAAATTATGTGGAAGGAATTATATTTGCAATTTTTTTATATATGCATTTTTACAGGTTATATGGGTATGTTACATATTTTATGAGAGCCACAAGTTTCAACCTTGTTTTCGTTTGGGGAACATCTAGTTTCACTACATTATGGAATTTTTTTGTTCTATTCATTTCTTTGTGTTGGAATGAATAGGAATTGTTCTGTAACACGATACAGTGATGGCCTCACAAAATGAATAGGATTACCCACCCGAAGAAGGCACACCAGTACCTCACCCAACAGATCATGAAAAGGAGCATTTTGAAGCAATCCAGGTACATGAAACAATGAAGAATTTGATAGTGGAAATACAGAGCTTCAAAACAAAAACTGAACAGTTGAAAAGGGAAAAACAATAAGAGCTCAATGAGACAATATTGCAAAGCTTGCAAGAGAGGAACAATGGGGAAAAAACACCAATAGAAGCAAGGAGGAACCTGAAAGTAGGGGATAGTGCCGAAAGAAAAGACAGTTCCTCCCAGGAAGCTCAAAAATTTGGGAATCAAGGTCGGACATCAGGGAAGAGAAAAGTAGAACACCTGCAAGGAGAACTCAAGAAAATTAAACCCACCATTTTTTATGGGGAATCAAGGACCGGGGAAGAAGTAAAACCTTGGTTGCTGGATATTAAAAATTAATTTCAGATATACAACTAATCCATCAACATGAAGGTAAGAATGGCAGTTTACAATTTGAAAGGAAAGGCCACTATTTGGTGTAAGGACCTAATGATCTCCCATGGATTAAAATAAAGGGACATGGAATGGTCATAGTTTAAGAAAATCTTCACGAAGCAGTATTTATCATAAAGATATTATGAAAGGAACACCAAGGAATTCTATGATATGAAACTTTTTTAAATGACCATGGACAATATCATTAATAAATTTCAAGAGCCGATACGTTTTGTGTCGTACATTAAAGAAGAAAATGTAAAAATACACTAATTCTGGATGAACTTGATAACCCATTCCTACAAATATCGGATTGCATTTGATTACCCCAAGACTTTGGATGAAGTGTTAAGAAAATAAAGACTATGCTTTGAGCAGTATAAAAAAAGGAATGACCTCTCCAAATCTTGGAAGGAAAAGAAGCAAGAAAATTCCAACCAGGGAAAGAAGGGATTCTGTAGCACCCTAATTTTGACCCCATGGTATTAAATTGCATATGATTAAATATTGTATTTAATCATGGTTTGGAGATCAAGGAAAATGCCCCACCATGGGTTTAGTGTTTTATGTTTGGGCGATTAAAATCAATGTTGATGGTTTATGTGCTAGCGAGGCACAATGTGTTTTGAAACATCATGTAAAATGTAAATGTCGTGTGGCTATTCATGCTATGCCCTATGGTATATCTCTTTAGAGGATATTTCAACTCAAAATGGGCCTCCTAAAAAAAATAATAAAACAATAGTTATAATAATAAAATAATATTTATTAATTTTGTAGGAAGAAAATACAAAAACTACTTTTTTTGTTTGTATTTTCGACATATCTCCCCATTTTTTTACTCAAATTTTGATCAGGAGAGCTTATTGGATGTGGAACTAAATTTTTCATCCAATGAGTACCCACACGACATACTTTTGATGGATCCTGCTACCCCAAAACAAGAAATATCTGAAAAAATGTGATGATGATGTCATCATCATATTTTTCAGATATTTCTTGGTTTTGGGGTGGAGGGGTGTGTCAAAAGTAGGTTGAGTTGGTACACATTGGATGTGCAGTTTAATTCCACATCTAATAATCTCTCCCAATAGAAATTTGAGTAAAAGCACAGGGAGATATGTTCAAAATACAAACGAAAAGAATAGTTTTTTTTATGATGCCTGTCCCCAAATTTATTTTAAAAAAGTGTTTAAGACCTATACAGTATTTCAAATTTAAAGAAATTTCGTTGGCTAAAACATGATGAAATGGAATTTGAATTAGATTTAAAGGGACCATTTTGAGTTGAAATTTCCTCTAATGCTTCACCTTCCCTCTTCTCCGAAATTCGAGTAGGATCCTCTTGGCATTCTCCAACTCCCATGAGCGCCCTATAAGATGCTCTATCCAAGATTGACATGTCATATATGTCAAATTTCTTCCTTCATATCTGACTTGTGTCATAAATTTCATATAATCTGCATCATTGGTGTCATAGATTTCATAAATGTAAGGGGAATCTAGCCAACTGTCCATGAAACGCCCATTTGGCTCTTCCTCTCCCCATGTAAGTTACAATTCATCCCAAATTTGACCTATGAAGTATATGGACAAGTATATTAACCTTATAATCCATCCAAAAACATTATGATTCCCATAGAGTCGATATTGTAAGAGGAGGATGGCATTTAACATATGAATTCTAGCTTGAGTGGGGCCCATAGTCTCCATGTGTCACCATTCTCCATAGCCATTTCATTTTTCACTTGTATTCATTTAATTAAATCCATCAAATAAATATTTATTCCTTCTAATTTCTAAACACCATTTATTATCTCCCTTATTAACTTCCCAATGTGTCCACCCAACCTAGGGAACTAGTACGATTGATGGAATTTTCCTGCTATGCAATCATTTGAATGGGGACATTACACAAATGAATTTTAAGACATAGGGTCTTGGAAATATGTAATTTATTTTAATTTATAAAAATAGAATAAATATGGATAAGGATACTCAATCATTTCCATGTGTAACTGATAGGGTTGAGTTGAAGTCTATTGATACTAGGGTATTTTCTAAGGATTCTAATATTATACTTAAGTATTGTATTCTTGCCGATTATTTGTTTATAGATAGATAGGAGAATATTAAATACGAAACATACAATTAACAATAAAATGTGTGAATTTTGATGAATATTATGATAAAGAACCATATTTTATGTAAATATAGGCGATATTAAAGACTAAAAGGCGAATTTATTTTTTGAGAAAAACCCAAAAAATAGCCAATTGGTGAAATTTCGCCACTAAAAATTACCCTAGTTGATACATTATAGCAGTTAGTTAGTGATGAGTGGTAGGGTTAAGTTAAGAGTTTGAATAAAGTTTGATTTTCTTGGTTATAGGATATGGAAATAGAATCCTCTTAAATTTAATTCAGTTTGAGTTATTTTCTTAGATAGCTTAGCTTAGCTCACAGAGCTTAGGATAGCTCATAGAGATTTGAGGATAGCTCGAAAAATATTTTTGTTAAGCTCATAGAGCTTAGATGGATTGAAGAAACTTGTTTAGTTCACAGAGATAGAGAATGAGTGAAGAGTGTCTTTTTTATGACTGGTTGATTAAATGAAGAAGAAGGTTTTTATTCTCTACATATGTTTGCTTATTCCTGTCTTCTTTCCAAATAGTCAGGAGCATTATTTTTAATTATTTATGCGTATGAATTTGATTGTCTATATAATCCAAGAATTATGTGTATGTAGAATGTGGAGAAATAAATTGATCATTGCACTAAGTAATTTACTCATAAAATATCTTAGATTAAAGATATGCATCTTAGAAATATCCATGGTCGTAGTTACTTTCCACAGAAACAGGACATAGACCTACATAGTTAGATCGTGATATGCATATGGAGACAAATCAATGATTGAGGGAGAATATACAAGCATCGACGATGTGGAAGAGAGAATTAAGGAAAACGATAAAGTAGAGAAGCTCAGAAACCCAGTTTCAAAAGTTTATAAGACTACTTCCTCAACCTGAATCGGGAAATTGGAGAAGTGCCAAAAACCAGTTTCAAAATTTGATAAGCCGAGTTTGGTAACCTGAATTGAAAAAGTGGAAAAGTGTAGAAGTGCAGAAGTGTGAAAGTGAGGAAGTGCAAAAAGGAGGTTAGAAAAATATCCAATATGTTTAAGAGAAAATTAAGGCATGTTAGTAATTCAACACTCTTGGTTTTGAGGTCTGTAAACGAATAGTTTCATCACAACTTCATGTCATTTATTATGCAATAGAGATATAGAATCCATTGGGTGCCTTGATACTTTTAGTCATCAGTGGCAGGTTCTCTCTCCATTGACATATTTGGGAATACATATATGTCTCCTAAAAAATGGGCTCTCTCAAGTTTTCAACCTAAACACATATATTCACACTTGTTTGATTGCACTCTATACCTTGATTCCCATTTTCATTATCGATGGGATTCACACTTGTTTGATATGTGTGAAACCACTTAAGTTTGTTTTCTAAATTGATGTTGGATATTACAAAGAAAAATTATTATGGATTTGGGTGGACCACAAAATACGGTATGACACAATAAATTAATCCACTTCCAATATGCTAAATAGATAAACAAATATAACTCTAAGGGATGAGAAGCATACCTTGTTCTGGATGGTACCTCGATTCTGATACCTTGATTAGGAATACTAATTCCTTTTACTTATCCCATTTTTACTTAGGTTTTATCAAGGATAGATATAATATAAGGTCAGATCTCTCTAATATAAATTATTTTTGACAATGTCATTGGAAATGGAAATATGAGGTTCTTCTAAGTGTTTGTAATTGGAATCAAGTTCCACTTAGCATATGAGTTTCAATTGGATTTGTTTTGTGAAATATGAGTTTCTCCTTGCAAGGAGAATACATATTTTTGGAGGTGGTGAACGGTATGAATTTATTGAAAATGGAACTATATTGGTAGAAATCCCATATTGTTCTGCCAAAGAGATTCGTGATATCTTGAAATTTCGTATGATGACTAAGGACTTGTTGGTTACGAGTTGAGTTATAAATATATGTTTGTCTATGAAATGTGATGCAGTTGGTCATAATATTGAACGTTATGATTGGAAGGATATTAAAAGAGTGGCGAGGGAAGGTAACATGTATAAATTATGTGCAAGTGTGAAATAAATGGCGTAGTTAGAGGTTATTGAAAAATTTGGTTATGCAATGTTTAGAATCATTATATTAGGAATGTTAGTGAATATATATTAAATATAATTTCAATCTATAATAAGAACTTGAGATAGATAGTGTAAGAAAATGGAATAGGGTCATGGATGGAAAACTTCAATTAATGTTAAAAAATCAGACTTACGGTTTCATAAATAACTTCCCCAAAGGAAAGTAATTGGTTGTTTTTTTTTCCCAATACAAAGTATGAGCGTGATTGTTTAATTAATTGGTATGGATCATGCTTAGAAGGTATAACTATGTCTTAGGCATCAATTTTGAGAATGTTTCCATTAATGGTACATATGTCATCAAATAAGGTGTTATTTGCACTTCCAATTGTGCTTAAAGTATACTTGTGCATCAACTTGATGTAAATGAAACTTTCTTCAATGGATAGTTTGAGGAGTATATAGACTTGTAATATTTATAAGCATATGTGAAACTATGCAACAATTAGTTTGTTCGGTGTATGAGTCTTTGCATGGTTGAAGAAATCCTCTAGGACTTTGTACCACATGTTTGATGAATACTTGAAAAGACAAGGTTTGCAAAAAAACTCTTTTTTATCCAAGCCTTTACATCAAGTTTTTGGATGAGATTTTTTTAATCTTAGTTTTGCATGTTGATGATTTGATTTTTTTCAAGAATTTATAGGAATCCAATGAATTTAATACATGCATGAAAGTGATGTTTGATATGACTAAATTTGGATATATTATATGGTGTATTAGTATTCAAGGCTAAATAGATGGAGGTAATTGAGATATTTGTATGAAAATGGATAGGTATGATTATGTAATTCATTATGCATCTTCTAAAGAGGTGAATTGATTCCTTTAAGTAATGGGATTAATCTTTAAATATTTTTATGTAGGATATTAAGGGTATCAAATTAAAATAGTTATATTTCTCCTAGTCAATTAGATCACCCACTAATCCTTGGAAATATTTTAAGAATTTTATGGAACCAAAAATTTATGGTGAAGCCTCTTCCTCTATGACCAATGATTGTCTATTACAAAATAATGTGAAATAAATCCTTATAATTTCCATTGACTAAGAAGCTTCTAAGCATATAGGATTGTACTAGGGAAATGGTTTTATATGTAGGTTCACTCTAGGCTTTTCTCTCTGACCTACAATAAAGGATGTCTTGAAACTAGAATCCTATCCTATAATAATAATAATGTATCCTTCCTTACACCCATGGATATTTCATCATGATAATTCATTCTATAGACGATACCAAGAACACAATTCACTCTAACCCTAGGTTCTTCAACCATAGTGATTTATTTAATATTTTTTTGCTTTCCTCTTTTGAGACTTCCATAGATTCAATTTCTTAACTCTATTATGGTATAATATTTCCAATTTTGTACTTATATATTTGGGCATTGATTTCCTATAATCCATTCAAAATGTTATGGGGAAGTTTTACTTTTATTACTTCACAACTAATTTCGCTGAAAGTAGAGAGGTGCTCTATAGCCCAATATGGGGAGGATTTTGTCACAAAGTGTAACATAACACTATGTTTCCCAAATAGAAACTGATTAAAAAAAATAATGTCAGCTCATAAAATAAAAAAATAAAAAACCAAATAAAGGGTAGTTAAAAAATTACGCCTCAAGGAATTGCATCCCTTTCATTGCTTGATATATCCAAGCTTAACATGGATATATGATGGTAAAATACATATAATAACCTATGTGAATTTGTGTGAATTGAAATAAACTTTGATCAAGGTATCCCTAAAGTAGTATCGATGAAGGTGGTTGATACTACATGCAAAAAAATATTAGAATATAAACATCTAGTTTTTTACTTGTAGGACATGTTTTTCTTATTAGAACCTGCCAATATCTTAATTAAATAATAATTATTATGCAATTATAGGGTCTCATAAGTCTCTCTATGTGAGGGTCTAATACCCTATATTTTTACCTTCAGTTTCATATAATGATATGTAATGATTTGTATAAGTAAATAGTTTAATTTGATGTTAGTCTATTTATCAAAACATTATTAACACTTAAATATCACACACACGTGACAATTTTGAAATTTACATAGTAAAGAATCATCAACATAAAGCATGCAACCCAATCAATGAATCATCACAAGATCCAATAAGTAACATGAGTCCAAAAATTGCCCAAAATAATTCAAGATACAATACCACACAGTGTGCACACAGTCAAGTGTCTTTTTATATGCACTATAACACAGATTACCAGTTCAATGACCAGAAAAGAAACACATGTTTCTATTTCATATCCATGTGACAGACACAAATGGCTAGATCTCACCCACCAACGATGCATTAAAGACTTACAAAATATCCATTACCTCCAATATTTCAATGTTTGGGTCCTCACACACTTGGGTTCATTGAATTACTCCCCCACCCCCCTTGTGTTCTTTGGATCTAAATCATGGATCATTGGGTTCACATTGAGATCTTGTTATTTCATGGCCACCTCTTGACCTATGAAAGGAAGCCATGGGAATTATTATTATATAAAGAATGAGATCAAGGTTATTCTTATGGAATTATGCTAGATATCCCTCATATCTCACCTCTTTCCTCTTGTTTAGCATTTACCAAGCTCCCTTGCAATATTTTTCCCAGGGGAAAGTGTTCAGCTTATTTATTATTCAATCCATTTGAAATCAAGTTTGGAATAAAAGGAACTCCATTATAGGATTTGTTTGCATCCATTTGTATCTCACATATCCAAGGTGTTGTACATACTTGACCTTTGGGAAATACTAAGAGTGGTTTGGCATATATTAGTTGCTGCAGTTTGCATTCCTACCCATTTTCTATTGGTTTAATTTTGTTTCTATTTTATCTATTTTTATTTTATTTCACTCAAAAACACTTCCATAATCACTTGCAAAACTCAGCCACCACAAAGGGTCACCTAATATGAAATCCTTGCTACAACCTACATGAATTTTCCACTCACCAAGTGGGAAGGATTCACTCTTGTGCAATCTTTTTTCAAAACAAAAATGTCATAATGTAATATTGAGCTTATGACGTATGTATTCTTAAGAGACTAATATCTAACTAGTGAATGGTTTGATTCTTAGGTTTTATTACTTTTTCCTATGTAATTGACATCAATGACATCGTTTTATCTAACTATATAAAAAAAAATATATAAATTTCATGGTTATTATGAGCAGATTGATGATATCACTTTAATCTAACTATATGAAAAAATTATCGATTTCATGATTTCTATGAGCACGGGAGGATGTGATTTAAAAAGAGGGGAAGGGAATGCGTACATGGAAAATTTTAGGGGAAAAATTTAGCCAATATGCTAAGTTTTAATTTTTTTTCAAAAAAAAAGATTCACCAGTTTTCATTTTAAAATAAATTGCCCAGATTTTGTGAAATAATTTTCTCTTCCTCTAAACATCGCAAAAATGGCCCAAAAAGGATATAAAACACTTTTAAATTTGAATACTTTTACAAAAATGTTGCAAAACATTTTATCATTGGAAATTTAAGAATTACTACGATTCACAAAGGTTTCTACACTTAAAGTTTTAATGGATCCTTAAAATTTTCCCTAGATGTGGATAAAAAGAAAAAATCCACTCATTTGACAGATGGCATCATGATAAATCCCCACCCATCATGACCACGTTTCCAACAAACGTGGACATTGAGGGATTATCTTCACAATGTATTTCTCCATGAAATATTGGATACCTCATCATTATAACTTACTACCAATCATGATCATGTTTCCATCAAAATGGACATTAAGGGAGTATCTTCACAATGCATGCCTTCATGCAAGGTCGGATACTTATTCTATTCCTTTTTATTTTGGAAGATTCTATTCCTCCTTTCCAGGTTTCTTCTTGTTAGAATTATTTTAATCCTCCATTTCCCACCATAGTATTTTATGTCACTTTACTAGAAGGATGTCATTATCACTTTCATTGGTGTATTGATATATTATTTGGGGCCCATTTTAGACTTGATGCACCCTAATGCATCAATATAAGATCTCGAAATACCAATCCCTATATTTTAGGATCCCACTCTGAGTTATGAGAGTTCCACCATCAGTTCACACTAGTGAGCATTGAGTTATCCTGCAATGGGCCACATTCAGTTCACTTTCAGTTATCCTAGTGCCTATTTTTCATGATTTGATATGGGCACCTTTTCTCCCATACCATGGCTAGTTAACGTATTATACGCTATTTTAGATTCCTAGAGTTCCACTAGTGTGTTTTCAATAGTGATTATTCCTAGGTTAGTTGTGTTTAAAGTCAATATGAAGATAGGGATTCGAATAACTTCTAGAGGATTAAAATTCCCTCTTTTGTATTATGGATGTATTACATATAGTCTAATGAGTATTGTGTCCAATTATTGCTGCAAAATTGATGTTTCTTGTCTAATTAATTTCACTAAATGATTTTTTCACTATAAAATAAACGTCCTTCATTCTTCTATCACTGTGAGGTTCAATATATCCTAAAGTTTTTATGGAACTCATAATTTTACATGGTATCAAATATCTAGAGAGTTGGTTTACCTTCGAAATAAGGATCGTATGTGGGTTTATTGAAGACTTAAACAACATTGTGCTGCTGCTTAAGCTGCAAAATGGAGAATTCAATTGCCTTGACCCCAAGGATCCTTACACCTTTAAATCACATGGATTAGAGGGGATATATGCATATTGTGTTGTGCAAAAAGGATCTATATAGGGTCACTATGGTCAAGGATACCAAACACCAACATCCTTTAGATAAATCGAAGTACCTGAGCAAATTGGATGAATCCTTTGGTTTCATGTGTATCCATATCTTCTGGGAGTTTCTCTTCCACCTTGGTGGATTAAAACAAACAAGGGACGTACGGTTGAAGATTGGGTCACTATTTGCAAAGAAGGATGATATGAGAGGAAACATTTGGGAGAATGAGTTGATTTCTCTTCAACCCAATAGTTTCAAAACCATGCAAAAATTATTCTAAAAATTAAAGTCTTTGGTCATGTAATGGAAGAAATGTGGAATTGAAAGAAAACTATTTCTCTCCATTGTGAGCAAGCTTGGGCATGAATATTTAGTATTTGTTTCAACCTTCTACTCTGAAAGACTAGTAACCCCAAACTGGTGACTTCCCTCACTTGATGCATTCACTGAATCCCTCATTCAAGAACAAGGTAAGTCTATCCATATTGGAGTCCTAAAAATCTACAAGAATCAAGCTCTTCTGTCTACGGAGACGAAGAATGCGCAATATAAGGGAAAACAATGGGAAGTAAAAGAAGAAGAAAAATCCTTTAAATGGAGCCTCATGTTCTAGGAAGGATAACAAAAAGAGGTTTGAAAAAACCAAATATCCTTATTGCAGGAGTGGAAACAATATATAAAAGCTATGTATGAAGAAAACAATAAATGAGATTTCCATAATTCTTGAACATAATAATATTTTCCTCTTAGAAGGTGAAAGGAAGACTGATTCTTGAAGCAAGATTGTTACTAGTTGAAATGGCAGGTCTTTCCATCTGTAAGCATATGCAGGAGGAGTGACCATCGTCAACTTAATCACTAGTCCCCAAATTCTTCGAAAGCCGAAGCCTGCTAGGGGAGATCCCTATTTGATCCTGTAAAAGACACTAACATAATATGGTCTCCTTCTTCAATGTTCAATATCAGTTCCTTATCTGAGTCAAATATGAGAGTTCAAGGAAAGATGTCTAATACTCCAATGGTAAGAAAGTAAATAATACATCATGTAATGTTATTAGAAATCCTTACGAGCCTATATATAGCAACATAATATAATGGAAACCATGAATTCATCCTATTAAACAATATACTTGCAAAGTGAATAGTGTCACCACAAATGTGTTAGTTATATGCGTGTGAAATTGTAGCAGTGGGTGAAAAACATAGGCCAAGAGTATTAGACACAAATGTATATGATGGAAGAATACAAATGTTTATACTAGTAGAGGATGAATAAATTATATTAATTTACCAAGTGAATTTTCAATCAATTAAACTCACCCAATCATACATTGAATGCAAACAACATGTATGTATTTGGTCACTTATGATCATCATTCACAGAGAACGTGACAAGAAAATGTATGGAATCTCTATCATAAAATATATTTTACTCACAACCATGTCATAAAGTAAGTATGTAAGAGGTATTAATTATTTATGACAAAACAATATTAAATCAATGTATGAAGTTAATACTAAAACATGCATAAACAGACACCCATATAATTATTGATTGTTTGTTTAGCGCAACAATGTAATGGAGTTCCTACATTATACTAGAAGATTGATAATGTTTATACTGGCAACCTATATAAGTAAAATCATCTAAAAATCATTATTCATGCAACAACCTTCGTATAGTCATCGTAATCTTCATGTAGCATTTTATAACAGAATTGGTAGGGGTGATTGGTAAATGGTAAAGTGATCAATTAAAGCTTTTGGTGATGCACAAGTAGATCAAACATAATAAGAGAGATATGTATATACCCAAGCCAATTCGGAAGAATTAGATGAACATCACAAGAATATGCATCATCGTTAATGTAAAAGTGGATTGCAAATTAATTATCAACATCAACATGTAAAAACATTAACTATCAGCAATAGTAACCATGCAATTATATAATATAAATGAGTTTCCATGTTTTAGATAAAGTATGTTGATATAGTGTCCATAACAAGACATTTATGCTGAAATGGAGGAAAATTGTTACAACTGATTTTACCACACATGGTTGATCACATATTTATGGCCTTCCATGTCCCTCTATAGACTCTTTGGACCCCATGGTATGATATTGTACCTTTGATGTTTCCAAGTTCATCCCTTAAAACACTTGTTTATTGATGTATGCGACTTTTAATCCCATACTCGTGTATATACATGGATATTGACCTCAAACCTACATACATCAGGATGTGTGCATAAATCCAAATATTTTTGGAGTTTTCGTTAATGTGCGTCTGAACCAATTGACTCTTGTCCTTCCATATGCCTCAATATCGCTCAGATTTGACCCTCCATTACCCCTTTGGAGTGTTATATAAGGAACCCACTGGATAAATTGAAGAAGAGGAATTGAAGATCAAGGAAGCTATATTCCATTATTGGCATAGCTTGATTATACTTGAGTCTACATCCCTTTGTCCCTTTGAAGCACTTGGTTTTCTTCTAAATCTTTCCTTTTCTTGTTATCTTTCTATCAGGAGATGGAGGATTGAGGTGGTGGAGGACTAGGTGGAGGAATCAGTTTCTCCAGTTCATAGACATGCCAACAGAGGTTGTCACTTGTGTAATCTCTGATTTGATTAATAGAACTATCTTTTCCTCTCCAATAATGCGCATTTAAATGAATATTGAATCCATGGATGTGTTTAATTTCGTATACATTATTGATTATATCCTAGAGTAGATCTAAAACCATATTATATATAATTCTTGTCTTGTTTGTTGTTGTTGAGAGCAATTACTAGCGTAAGAGAGATTGGAAAAAGCTCAATGGGGATCTACTTCAACAGTCTGGAATAAGGTATGATTCGAGATCCTTTAGTGTTAGATGTTTTGTTTCTCTTGCATATTGGG
Source organism: Pseudotsuga menziesii (assembly GCA_001517045.1). Taxonomy (NCBI): domain Eukaryota; kingdom Viridiplantae; phylum Streptophyta; class Pinopsida; order Pinales; family Pinaceae; genus Pseudotsuga; species Pseudotsuga menziesii. The sequence continues at coordinate 251,963 of LPNX010302606.1, forward strand.
AAGATATTGATTTACGTGGTTTATCTATATGTTGTGCTACACCCCAAGCCATAGGAAGTTTCTCTCTATAACAGAATGGTGACCATACTAGGGAGGTTCCTAGTTTTTTCTTTTTGGGGGGTTTTGGCATTCAATGTACTTGAATTGCTCCGATTTCTCTGTTTCTGTGTCAGGTATGGGGGAATGTTTTCCCAGTAGGGTGTTGAAGAAGTAAATTTTGTCTCAGACTATTTGTTTACCTAATTTTTCTCTCTTTGTCTACTTGTACACGTGCTTTTCTTTCACAGTCGCATGTACACATGGGTTTTCCTGGAATAGTCGTGTATGTACGCAGTTTTACTAAGAACATTTATGTATGCCTTGAGTTTTAGCTTTATTGGGAGGATTACGTGTTGATGGCTGAGTTTGGATGATTGTTGACTCTTTTCAACCTTTCGTAAAGACAAATCCATGCACATTTCAGATCATATTCAAGAGTGACATAATAAAAAATGATTAATTAAAGCCTTTATACCACCATATTTTCTTCTAGAATGGTTCCTCAAGTCATTGTTACCTTACATCGTGACTGATGTTTCTACATATGGAGTTCAAAATGAGGACCAAGCTGTCTTTAGGGCTCAAGAGTTGGATTTGATCTATGCTCAATCTAGACTTTTGTATGATATTATCTCGAATGCTCCAAGATCCAATTTCGACCCCAAGATTAAACCTGGGCCACATGTCGATGGTATTGTTGGCTCCACAAGTACCAAGAATGCAGAATCGGTTACGAAACAAGTGAGCCAGTTATCAACTAACCAGCTTGCATCAGGACAAGCCATGGCTTCATCTCAACCTACCCAATTGGCTAGTGTGATTTCATTGTAAACGTCGAACCTGAAAGGAAACCAACAACCTGGATGGAATAAAAGGAAAGAATAAAATAATCGTAAGGGTAGGAATAAAAATGAAAAGGGTAATAATAATGACAAGAACATGAATAATGTTGGGGGGGCACAAGAATCCTAAATGTAAGGTGAAGTTTCCTTGTAAGTTTTGTAAGGATGATCACCTCATTCACTTGTGCCCTCATATGGAGGATGCCTCCAAGTTCATAACACAGGGACTAGCTGTGTTTACTAATCCTTTACCTAATAATCAAAATATGAACTCAAGGATCATTGATCCTGGTTGTGCATCTGGTGGAACTCAAAACCATCCAGAATTTTCTCCTTGTCATGGTTGCATCAACATGGTGAAATATTCCAAATTTGTGACGCATTTGAAAGACTATGGTTCGTCACAACCAGACCTTGGGAAAGAAGCTTCCCCACCCCAGAACCCTTTGCTAATTGAAAATGCTACAGATAAACCTGAAGGTTCGCCTCACATTCCTAAGGGAGTCTTGAAGCATTTGGGGCACAATCCTAATTCCTAAACCACCCATAACTATTCAGTTGTTGAGGATTTGGGCCAGACCCCTTATGCGATGTCTGCATTAGAAGTGCTTCAGACTTGTCCTCCATAGAGAAAGTCCTTGTTGTCTAATCTTGGGGTTAGTGACAATATCTCTTCTTCCATTATAAAATTTGAAACCATGGGAGTACATCCTCACTTTCTATACTACGTGTCTCTTTTGATTTATGTAGAGTGTCTCAACAACACCATCATGCGTATTGTCATTGATGAAGGAATTGTTGCTTCCCTTATGTATTTGTCTTTTTGGAAGGGCTTAGGTTCTCCCACATTGTCTTGGTATACCAACATGTTGACAACTTTCGATGGTAGGTCATTTTTGCCACACGATATACTTCCTTCTGCACAGGTCCAATTGGGAGGGAAGACTATCACGATCGAGGTCGAAGTGGTTGATGTGCCCCTTGACTACAATATTTTGTTGGGTAGGAATTGGATGTAAAATATGCAAGATATATCTTCTTCCCTATTTAGAGTGGTTTGCTTTCCATTTAATGGGAATATCATTACTATTGATCAAAATTCATTCATAATCTGAGTGTCAATGCATCATCAGGAGCCTCTATCCCAATTATCGATCATTCTCAACCGACAATTGAGAATGTGGGTGTGGGTATCTATCCTTCTCTCATGGGAACCTTTAGTTGTCCTGCGATCGTTCTTATGATTGGGTCTAGTCTTGGTGGGGATTCATCCCCTTTGAATTAAGTGTCTTTTCACACTACTCATATGGAACATCCTTGGATTATTCATTCACCGAGTACTTCGAGTGTGCCTGTCAAGATAGACATGCCATTTCCTGTAACAATGGTGGTGTATCAAGAGAATATTGATCATGTTGTAGAGCCTAGTCCTTCCTCTTCCCAGATGTAGGAGGAGGACCCTTATGTGCTTCCTACATGGGAAATAGAGTCATCTCACTCTCATGACTGCCTTGACGATGTTTTTTCGTCAGATGAAGCTATTCTTGAGGCCATTTCTGGGATTGAGCAACCTTGGGAAGAGTTGTACCATAGATCGTATTTCCTTCCTAAGATTGATCATTTAGAATGTGATGACTTTAGGGTGATTGTTATAGCTGAAAATGACACATCTCTTCCTATGACCACTTTTCCATGATTCCGTCGCATGCCGACACTTTCATGACGACACTTCACGAAAGTCACTAAAAGAACACCTAACTTGGAAGAACCATATCTTGAGTTTTGTAACTCCAATTGACCTCATATCTACACCATTGGAAATATATTGCAGTTAGATAAAACTTTCTATAACACGCCAAAGTCTAAAAATTCCCATAAGTACCCTTAAAATGATTTTTTTTTATGTGTATGTGAGTTTCCTTAAGAAAAACCATGTACGTACGTGACTTTCTCTATGTAATACTCATTTACACCTTAAATACATGACTTTATGCATTGAAACCAACTTATACCCCCTCATGTATTTGACTGTTGTCTCTACAATCCACGTACACCTCCTAAAAATGTCAAAAAAATACGTATTTTGAAATTCGGGTAGTTTGGGTTGTGTTGCGTCTGCAACAATTCCCCAAAATTCAAAAAAAATTGGGACCCCCCCTTTTTTTCTTTGAGTTAGTCAGTTCTCTTCTTGTTTTCATCTTTTTTTTTTTGGCCTTTGGAATTTGAAGCGTCTTCCAGGAATTTTGGTTGCTATCAATCATGGTTTCTCCTCTTTGAAATGATCTAAGGAATCCCATCTTGAGCTCCTTTTTCTTGCTTTGCAAATTCCTTCAAAGTTTTCTTATATCGGGAGGTTTTTCATTTGACTGTTTCACCGTTGCGGGTGTTTTTCGGATCCCCATTGTCATTTTACGTCGACTGTGCGAGGATTGGTGTTTTCATTCCGCCGTTGCGGGTGGTGGACTTCTCCGGTATGTTGCGGGTGCCTTTGAACTCTTGATTGGTTTTGTCGAGCCCGCCGTTGCGGGAGCTTTTCAAGTCTCGATTGGTTTTGTCCCTCCGACTGTTTGTTTCACGCTGACTACTGCGGAGGTAGGTTACATCGTTTACCATTGCGGGTGGTGGAATTTTCCTGTCTGTTTTGGGCGTTGTTTATTCCGCATTGGAGGGGGATAAAGACTTCCATCTCTGCCATTGTGGATCGTTGCGAGTTCAGAATTTTTTTTTTTGCCGACCGACGTGTTTCAGAGCCTGGTAGATTGCATTTTTCTTTTTTTTGGATAGTATCTTATTCCGAGTCTTCGTTGTTGTGGGAAGGGCCAGACTCTCGGTCATCCGACCAATGTATCTGCCACCGCCCGACTGCGGTTCTCGATCGCATGAGCTATGTTTTACGTTGTGGATGATGGAGTAGAGAGGATGGTTTGTTGTTGCAGAGAGGGTTGAGCTTCAGTCACCCGACATAACTTTCATGACCGCTCCGACTGAGTTGACCTATCGCACGTGTGGAGTTCTATATATACGGCGGGCATGTTTTGGTTTTTTTTTTATTGTATTTTTCGCCCAAGCCATCGTAGTCCGCTCCGCATTGTCGAACTCACGAGTCTTGTGGAAGCATCGTGCTCGTACCTTGTCTAGCTGTCGATTGGAAACTCAACCATTGTCACCATAGCATCTGCGCACCCCTGCCAGGTAGGATCGTAACCGCCTTGCCTAATGCTTTTCAAAGTTTTTCTGACTGGATAGTGTTAGCTTTGGTGGGGGTTATTAGGTTTGGTTCCCCTTTGCATTTTGCCGGCATCCTTAGTGTTTTTTCCTTCCCGCGGTTAGGCCCATCTTATTCCTCGGTGGTTGTGGTCCGTTCATCTAAGAATACACGGTTGGATAGGTGTCCGCGGTTAGAAGGGGGGAGTTTGTTTTTCTATATAGAACCCTCAGGCCATTTTGGTTTCGCCTTGAACAAGTGGAGGAAGACGAGGTGCAGGCAGCCATTATGCTGCCTGCACCTGGTTTGGTGCTAGTAATGATGGGTTCCGTCAGTATTTTGATGGGGTTTTAGGAGAAAATTCATGGTAGATATCCGGCCAGTCAGTTCCCCCGCATTTGCCCTTCTCTCGAGCCCTAGCCTGTGCCTTCACCGGACTGTTCGTTGTTTTCCACCACGCGAAACCCTAGGGCCGCGCCGCTGTTGATTTTTTATGATTTGAGGGTAAAATGAACGGTGGTACTGGTGGGAGCACCCTGCGCGAAAGGTTGTCATGGATTCCTGTAGCTTATGGTTGCACCGATGTAATTACCATATCTATGTGCGGCATAAGCTTTGCCATTCTTGTCCTTGCTAAAACTGTGTATAGGTTTGAAAGATAGTCGCACCTAGCGTTTAAAATCTATGCATTTGCATCGCATATCATTTCATTGGTAAAAATGGCATACTGGAAAGTAATGTAAGTTGGATGATGGACCGGTTAATGAGTAAATTCATGTTAGTACTATAGCTCATTATATTGCAGAAATAGTCTGAGTTTTTATGCTGATAGTTTCAGATAGTCAGGATATAGATTGGTTGTGCATACATGTGAGGGTTGATTTCTTACTTACACATTGATATAAGATAATAGCACAGCTCAAAACATTGCATGACTAGTTCAAATCCTTCAACTTGAAGAGCCTATATCTGATATCATTATAGTCATATAGACAATGGAGAAAGAATAAACTGCTTCATAATATTCACAAATTTTAATTTCTTAATATCATGATGTTTTACATTGCAGGAGGATTTTAAAATGTCCAGAAGACAGAAAAAGAAGGCCCCTGTGGTAGAAGAACAAACAGCAATAGAGGC
>LPNX010302606.1:257240-281181 GCA_001517045.1 Pseudotsuga menziesii
TAACCAGTGTGTCACGGGGGTGGACCCTAAGTATAAGTGGGGAGACATATACAGGCTGATTTCCCGTAGGGAAGTCCCAGATATGGGCCTGGAGGAAGAAGCCATTTACGCAAACATAGAAAGATCTGCAATTATGAAGGTTGCCACCAGGCCAGAGATGTTTCCATGTTCTGAGGTGATGAAGTGGATCCTGCCACACACAAAACATGGCTCAATGCTTATCTGTAATGTTGAAGGTCAGGGCTATGCTTCCTTTAGCCCTGGATATGTGGCCTTAGCTTACCACCTGCCTGAGCCTTAAGTTTTCTTGTCCAATGAATGGTTGGACAATCTCAGGATGGATTTGATAGAAACCATGAGGAGAATGCTATTACCAGGGAAGATCTATAGACATAGAGCTACTGAAGATTATGACACAGCCAGCCTTAGAGCCCCTTATAGATTCATAGCTCTAATGCTGAATAGGATCTTCGGGAGGGCTAATGGCAGATTATTCAAATTCGAATGGATACCCCTGATTTTCCATGTGGCCATAGAAGGGACCATCTTCAACTGGTCCAGCCTGGTATCTAGTAGTCTATATTCTTGTATAGCTGCAGCAAAAGGAGGAGTAGAACAGAAAAAATCCGAGTTTTATATGAGCTCGATCCTGATTGACTGCCTACTATGCCACCAGCCCTTCCCCAGGCTCAAATGTGTTTGGGACAGAGACAGAATGCCCGTATATGCAGCCTACAAGCTACTGGGGGATCATCAATACCATAGTTATTATCGAGAAATCTGTGAGCATTTTATCATGCCTCTGCACACTCTTATCTTCCGAAAGGAATGTGACTGCATGTCTGAAGAAGCTATGCAGGTAGTAGAGGAGTATGGTGATTATTTCTTGACAGAGAACGGGATGTATCTTAGAATGTTTGGTGGTTCAAGGACATCTTATCTGCTGCCCAAGTATGCAACAGATTATATAATCCATAAGGAGGCTGTTAGACAGGTGTTTATTGACGGAGTTGGTCATTTCTTATTCCAAAAAAAGAAGGCTGTCTATCCACCCTTACCATTTAAGTTAGGCAGCTGCAGTTTCTCCAATGTGAAACAAGCTCCAGAATTTATAGAGGAACTAGGGAAGTTCCATTTTGGGGAGATGACTTTCAGACGAAATGACACTCATGAAAGAATGGCTGAGCATTGCAAGAAGCACAAGGTGTTTTATGAGTACACCCATCATTTCAACAATGATGAATCTGTTTTCAGAAGGGCCCCAAACATGACAGCGCTCAGTAAGAGATTCAAACTGAAAGGTGGAAAAGGATCTGAACAAGAGAAGGCTGAGCAGGCCAAGGCTGAAGAAGCAGCCAAAAGGATAAGAGAAGAGGCCCAAAGGCTAGAAGAAGAGGCTGCAGAGTGGCTCCGGAAAGGAGAAGAGGAAAAGAAGAAAGCTTCCCAGGATGCAGCTGAACGAGTAAAGGAAACAGCCCGAGAAGCAGAGGAAGCTGCTAAGCAAGCAACTAAGGAAGCCCAGGGAAAGCTGGACGAAGAGCTTCGAAAACAGGAAGCTGAGAAAACAGAGTTGACACAACAACAGGATTCTGAATTGCAAACAGAGCAGAGCCAGGGTGAGGAAATCCTTGGGGTACAAACCCTTCAAATGCCCACTAATATCACTCCTACAACCCCCATCTTTCAGTTAGTACCCTTCGCACAGAAAAAAGGGGAAGAAGTCCCTGATTTCAGCACAGTATACTATGACAGGGCTACCAAAAGGATTATGAGGAGAACTGAGAGAAAGATAGAAGCAGAAGGGATGACTAGTACAATGATAACAGATAAAGCTGTGATGGTCGGGACAGATAAAGATCCAAGCTTTGTCATAAGGGCTAGGAAGGCAGCAATACACGCTATGGAGGATAACATAGACCGAATGATGATTGATATAGAATCATCCAAGAAGACCTCCTCTCATCTTAAAGACACCCTGAGAAGGGAAAGAGAGGAAGGCAATAGACTGAAAAGAAAGTATGATCATGTGCTCAGAGAAATGGAGGCTACAAAGAGTGAAATCTACGCCATCTAGGTGGCAGCACATGCGCATGAAACAACACAAGAAGCCCTAGAAAAGGCACGGCAAGAAATTCAAGACCTGAAGAATGAAAAGGAGCAGATGAGGGAAAAAATAGAAGACCTGAAGGAGCAAAAGACTGTAATCTATGAATCCAATACTGAATGCGTCCGAGGACTAAATGCACAGCTGGCCTCTCTGACTACAGAGCTAGAAGTAGCAAGGGAACAATAGGTTGACCTACAACCCATCAAAGAACACATCCAGGCGCAAAAGGCTAAGGTACTACATCTGCAAAATGATCTAGAAGAAGAAAGATGTCAGATCATCCAGGTTGATAACCGATTAGAAGAGATCCTAGAGACTACTTCTTACTTTGTTGATAGGTCACAAGACATTCTTGAAGTATTGACCACCAGGATGGCAAGGGTTGAGAAAGGTGAGGAAGTCCCAGCAAGACTTTCAGACAAGGATAGACAAACCCTTCAGCGAGATTATGATTTAATGGAGTTTGCTATCACTACTACAGAGGACTTCAAGAAAACCGTCCAGAAAACAAAGGGACTTTGCACCGAATTTTTTAGGAGAGCCTTAGTTATTTACAACCAGTGTCAAGTAGAAGCTGAGCAAAGGCTACACGAGTTCCCAGATCATGACTCATTCATAGAAATTTTGCAGAAGAGGCAACAGGAGGAAGAATCCAAAGTACAAGGCATCGGTGCCATCGATGAACAAACCCTGAAGACTGAAATAGGCCATACCGGCGTTTGTGTGCAGCTCCTAGAAGAACAGGTGAGACTAAACGCAACCAGGGTCGAGGCCATCAAGAAAAAGGAAAAAAAGTTGGAGATTAATATCCAATTCTTGGATCCCACCTCGTTTGAAGAGCTCGATAGTGAAGCTACAGCATGGAAGAAATACTTGGAGAGCCAAGCGGGACCCTCCTCATGAGGGGACCGATCAGCTTTATTGTAATTTAATAATTTGTAAAAGGTTTTTTTTTTTTGAGAAAAGGAAGCGTTGGGAAGCCCAAAGGTCACTTTGGGAAGCCCAACCATTTCAGATTTTTGTATAAGAATAGGAAACTTAGAAGAAAGAAATGGGATTTTTCCCAGTAATACTGGAGGACCTATTGTAAGAAGAACTACTTCCTTTTGCAATAAAGATTTTAGTTTGCCTGTTGGAGAAAAGCTGTGAAGTTTCCAAATGTTATGCGATGGATGGCCGAAAGATGAACTACTTTATTTTTTCATCTTATGTCCATAAATCGTGAGATCGTTCTAACTATGTGACCTATGTCTTGTTGAATGATTTCTGATTTATTTCGTGGAAAATTCACTCAGAGTAATGCTTGTGTTTCATATAACAGTTAGCTATCTGATTGTTAGAAGATATTCTATTTCATGTGTTGTAAACATAAATATCAGCTACATGTAATTATGTTTATCATACATGGAGATAACGCATTACTCACTATTAATCATTTTCTGGCTCCCCGGGGATAGGTAGTTAGGTGTTTAGATGATTAGTTGTCTTACTGCATGGTTGCATATGTGATTTAGATGTTGTGAACATAAGACGAGAGGTAAGAACCTGTGCAGCACATTGTGTAGTTCCTTGCATCTTTATCACCCTGCATGATTAAGATAGGCACATGCATTGCATACATTAAGTCAAAATACAAATTCCGGTGGACCGGGCCGCAACCGGTAAACCATTGTTGTTACTTTGACCTACGGTAGCCGGACCGTAAACCGGACGGATTCCCTATACCAAACAGTCAGCGGGATAGTTGGGAACGCTGATTGGGGAGAATCCCTTACTGTTGCCACCGGCGAATTTCCAGGCCTCAACAGGTTGTTATGCAACTGTCTCCTTCAGTTGTAACTACTTTGTCTTCGACCCTAACTCTTCATAAAGCATATAAATAGAGGTAGGGAGGTCCATGAGAGGAGACTTAAATCTTTGCATCATTATTCTAGAGGAATTGAGACTCTCTTTTCCCACACCTTTTCCCTAGAAGCTTTCTCCTTGTGTTGTAGAGCTTGGAGGCTGACTTCCTTGGAGAAGAGAAGCGGCAGAACTACATCAAGGTTTCTTGAGGTGCCGAACTTGAAGAGAAGGTATATTTGTACTTGTTTTCAAGATTAATAAAGATGTGATGTCCTTCTTCTTCCAAAATCATTGTTCAATGTGAGATTGAATTTATATTTATGATCAAATGTTTGTGTTAATTAGAATAGTTTCTCATATTGATTTGATTATCATTTCTTTATATGTGGTCATAATGGTTTGAGGAAGGTATAATTCATTTTGCAGGTCTGTTGGAGCAAGAGGAGGAAGAAGAGGATTGAAGAGCTGATTAAATAAAACTTAATTTATTCAAGTATGAACCATTATAATCCCTCAAACTTGCTTATATATGCTTGGTGAACATTATGCATCGACCTTTCAACCCCAGTACGTTGATGGCCTCTTAAACCCTAGCCATAGGAAACTTTCCTTTACAACAGAACTGGTGACTCTACTGTGGATAGCCTTGTCTATTTTTGGTTTCTCTATATTTATTTCAGTCTTTTTCAAGGTTTCAATTCATTCTTTCCATTTAGGAACACTTTATATGTCTGATAGAACACCTCCCCTGCCTTTCTAAGGCAGTTTTCGACCTTTTTTGGATTTTTTCCCACCCATACGCAAGTTGCAGTTTGAACAGTTGTGTATCTAGTATTTATATGCAAATTTATTTACTATCAACCCATGTATGACACATGAATTTCTAGTATTGAAACTCGTGTATGCCATTTTGAACAATGTTGTTTCCTCTTTTGTGGTCTTTTCTTCTTTTTGTGGGGTGTTTGGTAGGTCTTTTGGTGTCCTCTGCGGGTGCATGACTCCAGGGAGTTAGTGTCATCCCTTTTGGTTGTTCTTTATCTATGTCGTAAGTATTTTTATAGAATTAGGGTTTTCTCTTTGCTCATCCCCCCCACCCCCTTTGCTTGGTATGATTTTTGGCTTATTTTTTCGTTTAGCCTCTGTTAGTGATCTTTGTCTAAACTTAGAAGCTTATTGGTCTTCGTTTACTTCTTCTTTTGTTGGATAAATTCACCATGCCAAAGTGGTTGACTTATCTCTTATGCAAGCCTTCCTTCCAAGTAGGGTTTATACTGAATTTAGTTCATTCTAGAGTTTGTTTGGTGGTTGTATAGCAAAGTTCCTTTTGCTTTGTTCTTGGTATCTGCATACTTTTCTTTGTAGGTAGTTTTTCTTTTGCATTTATAAAAGAAAAATAAAAATAACATATACTTGTTTAATATGCATGTAGATTAGGGTTTTGTTTCTAATACACTACATATCATTATTTTAAAAAAAATAAAAAATAAATTGTTCTTTTGTGGCTTTGAAGTTTCTATTTGAAAAATAAAGAGAATACTTTTTGCTTTTTGCAATTCATTTCTCTTTGCTTAGTTATTTTGTTTCAACTTTGAGTCAAAACACCACATAAGTTTCATGCCATTTACCCTCTAACTAAAAAAATGCCTTTTAAAATGAACGATATAATTTAAAAATTATTAGTAAGTTTTGTTTTATAGGGTCATACACCTACTAGCTTAGGCTAGACTTGTGGGATAGGAAGTGTAAACTCCCCACAAGTACTTAAATTCAGACGTAGTTGGCTAATCACTAGGTAAATCCTCTTCTATGTTTATTGTATCTGGGAAGCTCCTCTCAAACGAGAGTTAAGCACGAGGCTATGTGGAGGCTTGGACTAAGGAGATAACCCTCTAATTCCTTGTCAAAGCATAGACCAAGGTTTTTGTGCATCTAGGGATTTTATCTTAGACAGGGTTTCGGGCTTTTCTACCCTGCCCATGCGTATGAAACGGTCTTGTGACTACCCCCCCAGACTGTCAATATAGTTGAGGTAGCCTTTAGTCTCTTTGACATCTAGGGTTCATACACAGGTACACCAGAGGGCTACTTCTGGTTGACCTTGGACGAGCTTGGAAGGTAACCCTAGTAGAAGGTGTAGGAGGGCGGTGGGTGATTCCTCCACTTGTGCCTAAGAACATCTACAGGGACACCAAGTAACTATCTATCAGCTTTTTTCTGGAAATCATATCTTATACCTGTTTTTCTGTTTGGCTTTAGGAATTTTTAGTGAGTGTTGTATGTTTTGTCTGTACTTAGTGTGCCTTTAGGTGTGTTCTTTGTAATTTTGGTTTCCAATCAACCTCATACTTTGTCTCCTTGTTTGAAAATATGGATAAAACCCCTTTGAACACCAACCAAGAGATCCCCATGCTGGGAACTCCTTGTTCTATTCTTCTTAAAGGGAATGTTGGTGTGCCTTTGATGGCCACCCTCAATTTACCTAGATTCACCCTAGGGCTATCTATGTGGTTTTTTTCCACTCCAACTGTCTTGAATGCTCCTGATGCTTCTCAAGTAAGCTCCTTATATCAAGGGCATCAAAACACTACTTCCCCTTCACATGTAGTTTATTCTCTTCCTCCTTCTACCTCATTCAGTGAAAGTACTGATACTAGAAACTGACAGTCTAAAAGGAGTAAAAGAATAAGTAATAGGAAAAAGGCACATAAGCAAGGGGGAACCCATTCAACCTCTACAAGTCTAGTTGAACCTCACAACACAACCTCTAGAGTTCATGATGGGGGAACCTATCCAACCTTTGTAGGTCATGTTGGATCTAAGAACTCAACCTCTGCAAGTCAAGTTGATCTTCACCATCCATCCTTTGTTGATCATGCTGGTGGGATCCTTCCAACCTTTCTAGGTCATGTTGGATCCAGTCACTCATCCTATGTAATTCATGGTGAGGACACCCGTTCAACCTCTGATGTTCAAGTCGAACCTCTCCAACCAACCTCTCCAATTCATGTTGGATCCATCCACCCATCCTTTGAAGTTCATGCTAGGGACACACACTCAATTGCTACAAATCATGTTGATCCTAACCATTCAACCTCTATTGTTCATGCTAGTGGTGCCCATCCAGCCTCTGCAGATCATGTTGGACCCATTCTCTCAACCTCTGTAGTTTATGCTAGGGGAAGTATTTCAGTCTCCATGGTTCATGATGGAGACAATCCATCAGCCACTGCAAGTCATGTTGACACTGTTGAAAAGACTACCCATTCAAAACACAAGCCCAAGTTTCCTTGTAAGATTTGTGAGGGAGACCACCTTACTTATAAATTGCCTTCCATTGCGGAGATGTGAAGAGTTTGGTTTCATGGTCATCCCATTTTTTAACATCCTGAAGTTTTTCAACAACCAACCTCTCTTAGTCAGGTTGGACCTAGTCACCCAGCCTTTGGTGGTCATGCTGGGGGTGAAATCTCACCCTCTGTAGATCATGTTGAGAGAAAGAAGTCAAACACTACTAGTCATGTTGACACCATTGAGAAAACTGGTCGTTTGAAGTGTAAACTTAAGTTCCCTTGTAAGCTATGTGAGGGATATCATCTTACTCACCAGTGCCGTGCTATCGCAAAGGTATGAAGAGTGTCGTTCGAGACTCAAGAATTTCCTTCTCCTGAACAACTTATAGTTTCTCAACAACCTACTCAACCTTTTTTTGATCAAGTGGTCGAACCAATCTTATATTTGGTCAATCCCACTCTTATTTCAGAGAGTGACCCTTATGTGATTGAACCAATGTCACATTTGGTCAATCCCACTCTCCCTTTGGAGAGTGAATTTCATGAAGCAGTTGAATCGATTCCATTTTCAGTCAATCCCACTCTTCTTTTAGAGAGTGAAGTGTCTTCTAGTCATATTTGTTTCACTGCCAGTTCAGAAATTACTAAACAAGGGGGAATTGAACTCACTTCTAATCAACCCCCACCAAGATCTTGGATTGATTCCTTTCATTGGGATAGCCTAGTTGAGCCACGCCTTCCTTCTGATGCACCTTTTCAGATAAAGGTCAAAGTTGGATAGTACACGATTGCTCATTGTATTATTGATGAAGGAGCCTCAGATAGTATTTTTCTGCTCATGCTTGGCAAGGCATGGGATCTCCTAGCCTTGTGTTGACTACTAGTTAGTTACTGGCATTTGATAGAAGAACTTGTATATCCTTGGGAATTCTTGCTCAAACACCTGTTACTTTGGGTGGGAGGACCATCTTAGTTGACTTCATCATGATAGAAGACCCCTTGGACTTCACTATGCTCCTTGGACGTGATTATCTCTATGCTATGCAAGTTGTGGTGTCAACATTATTTTGTGTGATGTACTTTAATCATGGTGAAGAAATTGTCACTATTGATCAGTTGGATTTTCTTGATCCCTCTCCTAACCCAACTAGAGACCAAGTCTTTCCTTTATTGATTCCCAGTGTTTCTATAGACACTGCCCTACCACAGGTGAGTTATGTGGTCTCATGTCCTTTGCATTCAATTTCTACTGAGAAGCACCCTCTATTTTCATGCTTACCTTCTCAGGACTTCGTCCCAGCAGTTGACTAGGTGAGTCATCCTATACAGACTATGGGGCCTGATCTCCACTTTGTCTATCCATTTGAAAGTTTAGACATGTGTCCTATCTTTGAGGATCTCTTTCGGTCAGATGAAGTCTTCCTAGAGCCTTTGATATATTCTAACCTTCTATTGGATGTTGGTTCAATTGTGACTAAGTCTAACCCTGATTTTCTTAGTAAGCATGATATTTCCATGGATCGGTCTTCTTATGTTGGAATCTTTGAGTTTTTGGACTCTCCCTTCAAACAACAAGTCGATGATCCTGATGAGTTTGATTTTTATTTTGAATTTTTCAACTACTGTGTTACTGAGTTTGTTCTTCTAGACTCTATCTCCCTTATTGATTTTTCTCTCCTTTTAAGGTTGATATTACTGATTATAAACCCTCGAACCTTGGTGCTATAGAATCTTCTTCGATTGATTCTGCCTTGAATTCGCCTTTTGCAGAAGATAGCAAAGTCACATTTTTTTCTGCTAAAGTGACCTGCATCGAATCTTTTCTTTTGAATGTGATCCTGATGTTGTTGTTTCTTGGAGACAAGATTCTTAGTTTGATTCATAATTGTTTACTGGCCTTGTCTTGTTGTTAAATTTGTAACTGCATTTGCATGTTCCCTTCCCGCGCTTATGAGCTTGATGCCATATTCCATGCTTTTATCTCGTTGTATAAACCCTCATATTTGTTCTCATTGTCGCTAAGCCTTGTATCATTTTTTCTTCAGGAGACTTTCCTCAAGTGTGTTTATGTTGCTCATGTTCCTTGCATTATGCATAGGTTCGTTCCTCGTGCTTGGAACTAGTTTTGCTTTCCTATGACACTCGTATCCTCTCATTTAGAGCATTCTTTTTGCTCTCCTTCGAGCTCGTTAGAAACAGTAAGGAGGCCGCGAGTTGACTTTTGTGGCCTTGTTAAAACTTCATGGGAAAGATATTGAGTTTCTTTAGGCCCAACTCTGACTCCTAAAAATAGACTTGATTGCTGAGTAAACTTGTCCATTCAGTCTCATTAAGAATATCTGAATGGGCATCCACATTGGTGGTAGGTTATCACTTTCTTAGACCATGTGGAATAGTACGAGAAAGGACATCTCTCTTTTCTACAGAATTGAGAAGAGTATTCTCAGGAATAGGTTTATAACTTTTTCGGACCTAAGGGACTAAATTTACAGAAAAGGAACCCTTGGTATGAGCTTAGTTTTCTCTTTTTCGTGCTCTAGACCAAAAAATGAAAAAGACTCCATGTGTACTTTATGTCTTTGTCATGCTCGTTAAACCCTAAAGAACAAATCATTGAGTTTATTGTTGTAAGCCCCATTTCATGTAATCAAATGGATATTTCCAAGTGATCTTTCCTTCCTTCACACTCGTAAAACTCAGGCTATATGATGCTTTCGAAGGAGCATGGGTAAGTGGTAATTTAACCTTTTTCAAACCTTCCTGACTAAATACAAAAAAGGTGCACCTTACTTCTTTGGAAGCTAAGAGAGTTCTTCTATGGTTTCTTTTATATGTTTCTGGCCTCAGGAGACAAAATTGTACAAAAAGGTTCCCCCCTAGAGTCTTCTTTGGATTTTCTAAACTATGAAAAAACCATTGAGCATTCACTAATTCAGGCTCGTAATTGCCAAAAATGAAGAAGGTCCCGATTTTACTTTCTTGGACTCGTTAAACCTTGACAAGAAAGAGGGTACGGGAATTTCATCAACATGTTCTTTACATCATGGCAACAAGTCTTGTTTCCTTGAAAAAAGCACTATTTTTTAGTCTATCAATAGTTGGGTCCTAGTGTTTTGACTTTAACCCGATTCAGAGTTTTTTACTCGTCCCGTTGGTTTCTTTTTCCAATTATATGGGGAATCTGTCAATGTCTC
The DNA here is from genome assembly GCA_001517045.1 of Pseudotsuga menziesii. Lineage (NCBI taxonomy): Eukaryota > Viridiplantae > Streptophyta > Pinopsida > Pinales > Pinaceae > Pseudotsuga > Pseudotsuga menziesii. The sequence goes on from LPNX010302606.1 coordinate 267,677, forward strand.
CTCTATTGCAGATTTGTGCCATTGGTCCATTCGTGTCAAAATATGCCTAAGTCACTTTTGTGTCATTTTCACTGTTAAAGGATTAAACATTTGCCATCCATTCTGCAGTTGGATTGAACTTTTTTGTCGGGCATTCCCTGGTATCAGTTCATTACATCATGTCTTTGGCATTTCTTGTCATGAAATTCAGTACCAATTCCAGATCCAATTAGTCTTTGACTTACCTCATGTTGGATGATGAAGGATGCCTTAACACTTTCCTTCCAACGGATCTCTTCCTATTGAATGCAACACATCTTGCTCTGGGAATGAGATTTAGAGTTTTATGACAGTACCTTGGGGATTGTAGTCATCAATGGCAATTTCCCTAGCTATTGGGTAGTGGGAATACCTTAATGTCTACTACTCAATGGATTCTTCATGTGTTCAACTTCAAGTTCTTGTATTCACATTTGTTAGAATGTACTAGGTACCTTGGGGACCATTTTCATTAATGGTGGTTTCCCTCACGTTTGTTAATGGTTTTCATTATTAACCGGTAATAAAATAGTTTCCTCCATGTTTGACTTCAACACCTTTATTCGCATGGTTAGGAATCGTACCTTTTGGGCGGTTTGGAATGAAGACCTTGGGATGACAATAGCATCTCCATTTTTTCTATTTCCCAAGCCGCGCAAGACCTTGTTACATTTTATATGAAATTTTGTTCAGACATAGATCCACCTTGTATTCTTGTGGCTATGATCATTTGTTAAGCATGCATCCACCTTGTTCATTTGTGGCTATGACTCCTTTAGATTTGATATGGAACCTTTTTGCATATTGAGCGACCATGATAGTTTCATCAGCCATACATATGTTGGATCCACCTGTATCTTTATGGCAATGATTTTTATATGGACTTGTATGTTCTAGAGATCAGTTTTGTCTGACATTTATCTCTCTTTCAGGTCCCTTTGTTCAAGCCTTTTGATCTTGGATTCTCTGCTCTCTCCATACTCAGTTGTTTCCTTTATAATGTATTTCGGCTATCGTCTTCCCCTCTAACCTCATACATTAGTGGGAATCTATTATAGATGAAAATGAAACATCTCTTCCTGTGACCACTTTCCCATGATTCTGTCGCATGTTGACACTTCCATGATGACAATTCATGAAAGTCATTGAAAAAACACCTAACAAAAAACACCTAACTTGGAGGACCCATATCTTGAGTTCTATAACTACATTGGACCTCATCTCTACACCGTTGGAAATATATTGTAGTTAACTAAAAATTTCTAGAAGACACCAAAGTCTGAAAATGTGCATAAGTACCCTTAAAATGAGACTTTTTTATGTGTACGCAAGTTTCCTTAAGAAAAACCACATACGTACGTGACCTGCTCTATATAATACTCGCATACACCTTAAATACATGAATTTTTTCATGCGGCAACCCATGTATACCTCCTTGCGTATGCGACTGTTGTCTCTGTAACCCGCATACGCCTCCTGAAAATGTCAAAAAAATAAGTATTTTGAAATTCAGGTAGTTTGGGTAGTTGTGCAACTGACTCCTTCAGTTGTAACTGCTTTGTCTTCGACCCTAACTCTTCATAAAGCATATAAATAGAGGTAGGGAGGTCCATGAGAGGAGACTTGAATCTTTGCATCATTATGCTGGAGGAATTNAGCTTTCTCCTTATGTTGCGGAGCTTGGAGGCTGAGTTCCTTGGAGAAGAGAAGAAATAGAACCAGATCAAGGTTTGTTGAGGTGCCAAAATTGAAGAGAAGGTATATTTGTACTTGTTTTCAAGATTAATAAAGATGTGATGTCCTTCTTCCCAAATCAGTGTTCAATGTGTGATTGAATTTGTATTTATGATTAGATGTTTATGTTAATCAGAATAGTTTCTCGTATTGCTTTGATTATCATTTCTTTATATGTGGTCATAATGGTTTGAGGAAGTTATAATTCATTTTGTAGGTCTCTTGGAGCAAGAGGAGCAAGAACAGGATTGAAGGGTTGCTTGGATCAACCTTCATTTGTTAAGGTATGAACCATTATAATCTCCCAAACTTGCTTATATATGCTTGCTGAACATTATGCATCCACCTTTCAACCCTTGTACCTTGATGGCCTCTTAAACCCTAGCCATAGGAAACTTTCCTTTACAACAATCATTCTTAGTGAGAAAATTGGTATCCCGATGGTCCCATTAATCTCTCCTAGTCAGATGGATGAAGGGAACATGGCTGACCTATCACCAACCATTCCTATCGATACTTCTTGTGATCCTGGTAATATTGAGAACATCTACATTGGGGCGGGTTGTTCCCTTGATTAGATTAAAGAGTATATTGAGTTGTTTAAGGAGTTTGATGATATTTTTGCTTGGTCATATAAAGAAATTCTAGGTATAGACCCTCATATTGTTGAACATGAAATCAAGACCTATCCGGATGCAAAACTGGTTCGACAAGGTTTGCATGCCATGAATACTAGAAAAGCACCCGCGATTAAAGTCGAGATAGAGAAACTGCTCAAAGCTGGTTTTATCTATCCCGTTCCCTTGACAGAGTGGGTTTGAAATACTGTTCCAGTGGATAAGAAGTAGGGAGCAATTCAAATATGCACTGATTTCCATGACTTAAATCAAGCATGTCCTAAAGATAATTTCTCTACACCATTTATTTATCAAATTTTGGATGAGTGTGCCAGAAGTGAGGTATTTTATTTTATGGATGGATTTTATGGATATAATCAGATACAAATTAAGCCCAAGGATTAACACAAGACCACATTTATTTGTAATTGGGGAACTTTTGCATATCGTAAGATGCCCTTTGGCCTTAAAAACATTGGAGCTATGTTTCAGTGGGCCATGACCTTAATATTTCAAGATCTCAAAGATATTATTGAATTATATTTGGATGCTTTCGTTTCTCACTCTCGTTTGACACTGTGCGATCCTTACCATTTGTATTTAGTATTAGAAAGATGCCATCATTATCAAGTTCATTTAAATACTCATAAGTGCATATTTTGCATGAAATTTGGTTGTTTATTAGGGCTCATCGTATCCAAGGAGGGTATTAGAGTCGATCCACTGAAGGTTGAGGAAATACTTCAATTGTCTCCCCCACGTAGCATTTGACACCTTCAATGTTTACAAGGTATGGAAAACATTTTGCGAAGGTTCATGGTCAATTTCTCCAACTTGATTGAAGGCTTCATGCATCTGTTGAACAAGGACACCCCTTTTGACTGGGATGAGTGAGCCTAGGAGTCTTTCGATCCTCTTAAGAAAGCCTTAGAAATGGCCCCCATGCTTAGTCCACCAGACTATAGCCATGATTTCTTGATTTATGTGGCCGTGTCTCAGGAGATGGTTGGGATGGTATTGGTTCAAGAGGATGAGGAGCTCCATGAGCATGTCATATATTATTTGAGCCAGAACCTTATTGACATGGAACTTCGCTATTCCCATGTGGAGAAGTTAGCCTTAGCCACCATTCATGCAGTTCAGCGTTTGAGACATTACATTCTCCTTCACCAAACTTTGGTCGTAGCTCACGTCAATCCATTTCAGTTCATCCTCACTAGAAGAATGATTGGGGGAAAATATAATAAATGGATTATGATTTTGCAAGTGTTTTATCTTGAATTTGTTTCGGTGAAATAGAAGAGATTGTTAATCTTTCCTAAGCTCATATCAGATTTCCCAAATTTGGAGGAAGAGGAGGTTTATGAGGATTCTTTTGTCGATGAGAATATATTCCTCATCTCAATTGTGGACCCTTGACATGGGATATTATCATGTATTTGCAAACATCGATGGTCTCTACTCATCTCTCACGAGATGAGTGATGAAAATTATGTCACGTAGCGAAGAACTGCCTCATAGTGGATTACACTTTGTACCAATGTGGGGTGGATTCCATTTTACACCGTTGTTTAACCCATGATGAGGCTGAGGTCATGCTTAATTATTGCTAGGGAGGGGCGTGTGGTGGTCATTTATCTGGGCTTTCTACATCCCAAAAAATATTAAGAGAGGGATATTTTTGGCAATCAATCTTTAAGGATTGCGTTAATGTGGTCAAGAAGTTCCATCCTTTCTAGTTGTTTGCACGTAATATGCACTCGCGTCTAGCCCCATTGCATCCTATTATCACCATCAGTCCCTTCACCAAGTCAGCCTTGATTTTATGGATTGCAACCCAGCCTTGGCTAGGGGCCACCATCATATTATTATAGATGTCGATTGCTTCATGAAAAGAGAAGAGGCTATGCCCACAGTTAAATACGACTCTCAGACAACCAAACATTTTGTTTTAAACCATATTATCACCTCGTTTGGCATTCCGAGAGAGCTTGTCACTGACCATGGCAGGCACTTTCACAAAAAAATTATGGAAGAGTTGGCTTTGAAGTTAGGATATAGGCAAGAGAACTCCTCTTGTTATTACCCTCAAGTGAATAGATAGGTTGAAGCAGTGAACAAGTCACCTAAATCCATTCTCCATCGAACCATTGCACAAAACAAGAATAATTGGCATATCATGTTGTATCCTTCTTTGTGGGCCTATAGAACTGCAGTTAAGACTTCCACTAGTTTTTCTCCCTATCAAATTGTGTATGGGGTGGAGTCAGTATTACCGGTTGAATGCAAAATCCCTTCTCTAAATCTAGTTGTGGAGATTTTACCAGACACTTCAGCATTGGAAGAGTGTTTGGTCCACTTAGAGAAGATTGATGAGAAGCACCAAGATGCCTTAGTGGCTCTAGAGGTTAACAAGCATCATTTTAAGGTCCAATATGATAAATCTGTCTGTCCAAGGAGGTTTATTGAACGTGAATTGGTCCTTTTGTGGGATCAAGCTAAGAAACCCTTGGGGGAAGGAAATTTTAATACCATGTGGCATTGTCCTTACATGGTTAAACATGTCTTAGAGAAAGGCTCCTATGAGATAGTTGATTATGAAGGGATAGCCTTGACAAAGCCTAGAAATGGACTCTATCTCAAAAACTACTATGCATGATCGTGAGCCAGGTCTGAGCTTTGTATATTATTGTACAGTTTTGCATTGTATAGTTAGGTTTTCTTATGGTGATCGGGTTTGTTGATTAGCTTCCGTTTCTTATGGCAGATGTCGATGGAATATTCTATTTACATAATATTTTCTAATTGTGCTAGCCGCAATACTCAAAACCCAGCTTCAGCTGCTTGGGTGATCTATACTCCTACGGGTCAAGTATTGTCTTCAAGAAGCGTATGTTTACGGCCTTTGTCAAAATATGTTGCTCAATATAGTGCCGTTATTGAGTTATTACATGATTCCATTTCACATGGTGTTCATTCTCTTTAGGTACATCTTGATTCATAGTTAGTGGTTTCACATCTTTATGACTTATATCATATTAGGGATTCAACATTATTATGAAGATTCTTATGTGTAAGATTGCTAGAATGATAATTTTAAAATATAACATACATTCATATTCCAAGAGTTTTTAATCAAGTTGCTAATTCATATGCTAATTGTGTTATATTAGCACTTGTTCCATACACCATAAGCATATCACAAACACATTTTGCACATGTAAATAGAATAATAATCGATCATCATAAAAGTTTTTCATTAAGTTCAATAAGTGACATCATAATACATAAGTGTCATATACAAAATTGGGCCTTCCGAGCCACCAAAATATACTATACGGTCATACAAAAAATATAAACCCAAGTCTCTAAGCTTGAGGTGGAGGAGGGTGTTGATCATGATAGAACATTACGTCTCTAGCTAACCGGTAGAACAATAAAACCCATGCCCGTGGTACTCCAACCACCTAGTGCTACATGGCCTCAGGAAAGTCATCGACTTACACCCTGGGTACCCTATATGTCAACCAAAGAAATTTTGTGTGAATGCTCTGGAGCATCCACTCTGCATCCAAGCCCATGATATCATCACCTCTTCCCCTCCATCAATGACGAGGAAAGCCATCTGGCCATTGTGGTCCTACATTTGAATATACATGAAAAATTGTCACTATGTGTCATCACACCAAAAACATGTATTTTGATTTCATGTATAAAAAAACACAAAAAAAATTAAATAATTCAAAAATTAAAAGTGGGTTTGGGATTCTTTATGTATGTCTCCATAGGCCGCTAGTGGTGGTAGGGGAATATCTGGGTCTTCACAGAAGTCTATCCTTGGATAGGGGTATTCATCTATGGCGACGATCTGTCTCCACCACCATGGAAAGAACTCTGCTGGTAGCGGTTAGCCACCCTGCCACCTCCCAGTCTGCGCATGAAATTAGGCCAGCGTCATTGAGTTGGATCCCAGACTTCATGTCGAGCAATGTCTACTCTAGGGCTTAGCCCTGGTGCCCACTCAAACAATAATGTGACTAGTATGCTTCCAAACCTAAAAGTTTGCACCCTACCCATATTGTAGTAACTAATTTGTTGTTGCATGTTGCTCAACATCGTAGTACTCTAGTCATATATTATAGGCCGTATACACTCTACCGCATAGAACATCATAGGTCGTGAGGCTTGGTGGAGTGAATCCAAACTTGCAATCCTTCCTAAGGCCAAGTGTATGTCTTTTATCCCCATGAATCGCATTTTTTAGGATTTGACTTCGAACCTTCTCTATATTGGGAAGGAAGTACATAGCAATTTAGTCATCTATGGTCAGCCTGCCTCCTGGCCCATGAGATCGGAGGTTCACAACCTCCCCTCATTGGGACAAACCTATGATGAAATATATGTCCTCAACCTCAATGCTGAGTGACATCCCATCTATCTAAAATGTTTCGAAATCTGGATCCCAGTAATCTACCAGCAACTAGAGTAGTCTTGGATTTCCCCTCAAGCTACAAAGATGCCAAAACTTGTATAAGCCACATGCTGGTAATTCTTGTTGAGCCAAGAGATTAGCTTGAACAGCTTGCTCAATATCACCATGTTCTCTCTCTCTCCACTCTAGTACCATCCTGCACAAAAAACCAAATTTTTGCTCATGATTTGCCCATTAAATCCTTGTTTGTGGCCCTATATGCGACTGTTTGCAAAACATCCACATATGTATGCAGGTTTTGAGGCAGTTTCTGCATATGGTGAGCCCTATACGTAGAAAAAATCCTGATTTATGCATGGTCCGAAATGCTCAAGTTGGGATGGCTCAAAAAGATAAATTGACCATGAAAATTAAAAAAATTTATATCAAAATGAATGAGAGGGGAAAGGGAATCCTGGATCAAACGTGGATGGATTCCATTGGACGATGCTCCTGGGTTTTGCTTTGGAAATTCTGATCTCAAATGTACTATGTTGAGTAAAAATTCAAAATGGTACGAAAATTTTTAATTTTTTCACTATTTATAGAAAAAATTTGAAAATTTTACCCACTTTCTATAGTTTTTTACTGTTTCTGATCATTTGAACTAATTTGATGTTGTAGGAGCCCATGTTGAGTGCAGTTTGACTATGTCTTTGACCCATTCATGCCTATTTCAGGTATTATGTCTAAACTGGCATATAGGATAGGTTTTCCCATCCGATTTCATTTTGCATAACCTTATGACTATTTCATCTTAACCCTAGGTATGAACCCATTCTATCTTGTCCTAGAACCTTCTTGCTGATTTTTAGAACTGACATGATGTGAATGGTATAGCTTTCCCATACATGGTTACCCTAGTTAGATATTGTTTTGCATTTGGTTCCCATGTTGACATTCCTCCTTTATGGTGTGGGAGTTCTTTGTATAGTATCTCCATGATTTTGAGCAAGAGATTCATACTCCTCTTGAACTTCATACTCACATTTCCCCAGGGAGTCCATTGTATATGTCAAGTTGTAATTGCATTATCATGAGTTTCACTTTCCTTATTGAGCCTTATGCCACCTTCCCCGACTTTAATTATCAGCCATATATCCCGAGCTTGTCTCATGTCTATCCAAGCATAGCCTTTTTTCACATCTTTTACAGCTTGATTACCTATTTTTCACTGGGAGGGGACCTTCCCCCTAGTGTCGTTATCCTGCACATGTTTCCTTGCATTAAGCATAGGTATGTTCCATTGCTTGGAACTAGTTTGTTTGTCCCATGACACTCGTCTCCTCATAGATTTGTAACTATGAAGCACTTTTATTCTTTTTTAAGATTTTCAAAATATCTGAAAAAGTCCAAAAAAAATAAAAAACCCAAAATGATGGACAGGAAAATATGTTATCTTTGGAAGCAGTCAAGTCATGTTGCCTTTAAACAGAGCACTGTATATCACATCCATTGGTTGGGTTAGTAGTTTGACTTTAGGAGCTATACTTGTTTCTTTGATTTTATTTACACCGACTGGTTAAGTGTCCAGTCCCTTTGTAGCCTCTTCTGATGCCTCCTATGTCACAGAGATGTCCTAGTTTTGCATATCAAGTCTATGCTTCCTACATTCAATCACGATTTTCCTTTATTATTTTGTTCAAAGGAAGTCAAAGCCTAAGTCAACCATTCCTCAGTTATATTGAGTTTTCATGCCGGCCAGTTCCGATACTATTATTGGTTCATGCACATCTTGTTCGAGTCCTTCCACATTATACATCATTGCTGAGTACCTCGTGTTAGTTGATGGGGGATTCCTTAATTCCCTCCTTCCAACGGATTTTATCCCATCAACTTCAGATCATTTATTCTGGGATAGGATTCTAGAGTCATTTGAATGCCTTGAGACTTACAGTCATCAGTGGTAGGTTCTCTCTCCATTGACAATTTTGGGAATACATCAATGTCCCTTGATCGATGGATTCTTCCAAGTGTTTGACCTCAACACATCTATTGACACTTGTTAGATTGGACTCTAGTACCTTGATTCCCATTTTCATTATTGGTGGGTGATCTCGCATCTGTTAATTGTATACATTAATGACCAGTAATCAGACAATGGACAAATATGTTCAACCTCGACATATATATTCACATAGTAGGACATGTACTCATAGTGGTTTGTGTAGAAGACTTTCTAGCTTGGTGGCATTCCACATATGCTACCTCCTTGATCGTGCTAGTGTTCATGAGATTTTAGCTATTGTTATTTGATTCCATTGTATGTAAGATATCTTCAGCCATTATTGAGATCTTGATCCATTATATATATTCATCCATTATGGAGATCCTAATCCATTCTATGTCTTCATCATGAATATTTTGATCTATTATATATTGTACATGGAGATGACCACATATGTCACAATTTGTATATCATGCCTATTCATGGCCATTGTACTCTTATGTATCTAGTACTGCTATATGTATTTTTAATCATATGCAAAGATTGATTATTGTACCACCTATTTCTTCATCACTCCACTTCTGGGATGGATTTTATAATGTATTTCAGCCATCATGTTACCCCTCTGACCCAACACATTAGGGGACATCTGTTACAGCTGATTTTAACAAACATTGTTGATCACATATTTATGGCCCTCTCTGTCCCTTTATAGACTCTTTGGACCCCATGGAATGATATTATACCTTTGATGTTTCCATGTTCATCTTTTAAAACACATCTTTATTGTTGTACACAACTTTTAATCCCATACTCGTGTGTATACGCGGATATTGACCACAAACCCATGTACATTGGGATGTGTGCATAAATCCAAATATTTTTGGAGTTTTACTTGATGTGTGTCTGAACCACTTGAATCTTGGCCTTCCATATGCATCCATATTGCTCATATTTGACCCTCCATTACCCATTTGGAGTGTTATATAAGGAACCCCTTGGATACATTGAACAAGAGGAATTGAAGAGAAAGGAAACTATAGTCTATTATTGCCGTAGCTTGCTTATATTTGAGTCTGCATCCCTTTGTCCTTTTGGAGCACTTGGTGTTCTTCCCAATATTTCTATTGAGAGATGGAATATTGAGGTGGTGGAGGCCCATGTGGAGGAATCAGTTTCTCCAGTTTGTAGACGTTCCAATAGAGGTTCCCACTTGTGTAATCTCTTATTTGATTAATAGAAATATTTTTTCCTATCTAATAATGTGCATTTGAATGAATATTGAATACATGGATGTGTTTAATTTCTTATACATTATTGGTTATATATGCTAGAGTATATCTAACACCATATTATATAGCATGCTTGTCTTGTTTGCTATTATTGAGAGCAATTGCTAGTGCAAGAGGGATTGGAAAAAGCTCAACAGGGATCTACTTCAACCGTCCAGAATAAGGTATGATTCGAGATCCTTTAGTGTTATATGTTTGGTTTCTCTTGTATATTGGCAAGGGATTGAGTTCGGCAGCTTATTTGTCTATTGTGGTACACCCTAAGCCATAGGAAGTTTCTCTCTGTAACACAAAGCTAGCCCAACGACCTTATCGCTTTATTGTATGTAGGATGAAAACACTGGGGAAAACTGAAGAGAGACTATAAGAAAGGGGGAGGATTCTACTACAAATGGAAACCTTTGGGACAAGACAAGGACCAAAAATATAGCCCACAGGCTCAAGAGTGGATTGGTTGCAGTGAAAGGAGAAGGATAGTGGTGAGGCTGGAGAAGAATCAAAGGAAGGTCGTTGTGAGAGAAAAAAGGTTGAAAGAGTGGTTTCTAGGGAAAATGAGAGTATTGGGACCAAAATAGAGTGGCAATTACTATAAATAGAGAGATAGCCTCTCTATTTATCACACACCCACTCACACTCAGTTGTAGCGCATAGCTAAGGAAGAATAAGACACTAGGTCTAGGAAGAAAGAGGTTACTGTTGTCGGGAGATAATCTTACTGTTTTGGGGCTTTACTTTTGGTGCTGATTCTATCTTTGAGAAAGTTGTGGGGTTTTCTCCATTTATGGTTTCCTCAAGGAAAAGAACTATTTTCATTGTCTCTTGTGTTTGATTTTTGTGCTTTTTATTCTATCAGTTAAATATCCTTATATAATTCTAGCTTAATGTTGAATATCTAACATGGTATCATAGCTAACCTGAGAACAAGACACTATGTAGCTGTGGGAACTAGGGCTTCCTACTTTGTGGATCTCTCTCCACATATTTTCATCATAATAAGGTTGGATTAACTCTCCTCCCTAGGGCGCATCTTTCTATCAAAGCAGAATCCAATTCTAAGGTATTTTTAGTTTTGGACCCAACACTGCTGCCGGAAATTAGGGATTTCCGAAGAATTGGAATTTTTTAGTGGGCCCAGGCCTAGATTGATCTCCTCCCAAAAATGAAAGTTTAGAAATCAAGATCAAATAATTTGGTTGGACAGAACTCCGTAAAATAAAAACCCTAAACTACTCCTGAACTAGCACTGCAGAATTTCAGCTCCAAATTCAGATCCAACATCTTGACTTGGTAAGATCTAAATCTTTTGTATTTCCATTTGAGGTTCTCAGTTATAATGTCTCATCATACCAAGCTTGATGAAAAGCTTGAGGGAGGTGATAAATTTCGATCCTGGAAGTATAGGATCTCCCTAGTCCTGGAAGAAAATGAGATGGGCTCCTATATCAGTGACGAGGTTCCAGTTCCAGTGGTAGATGAGGCTAAGGCCTTACACAAGAAGAAGCTGGTTATGGAAAAGAGGGTTATTGCCGATTCAATCAAGGATCACCTCATACCACAGGTGTCCTCCCTAAATACACCTAAAGCTATGTTTGATGCCCTAACCAAATTGTTTGAAGGGAAGAACATAAACCAAAATATGACTCTGAGAAACCAACTAAAGAACGTAAAGATCCAGAATGCAAAAACAATCTAGTCTTACTTTACAAGGGTATCTTAGATCAAGGAATAACTGGAAGCAATAGATGAAGAAGTGGAAAATGTAGAGATTGTAATGACCACCTTTAATGGTCTCCCTAGATCACGGGACTCCTTTATTCAAGGAATATGTGCCAGAAAGAAGTTAGTCAAGTTCACCAGACTATGGGAAGAATGCTCTCAAGAAGAAGCTCAGATAGTATCTTGAGAAGAGAAGATGGCAAGTGAAGATCAAGCTCTCACAGTTCACTCCAAGAAAAGGAGAAGAAACTCTCATCACTCCAGAGGTAAGACCTTTCACCATAAAGATAACATTAGAAAGGACTTATCTAAAATAAGATGCTATACATGTGATGAAAGAGGACACTTTTCCAAATGTTGTCCTAGAAACAAGATTAACTTCCATAATAAGAAGGGAAACAAGAGAATACATCATGCTCATGCTGTAGAGGATGATGAACATTCTAGAAAGAGAACCAGATATGAAAGTGAAGATTCTTCTAGTGATGAAGCATATGTTTTGATTTCTTCTCTCACCGAAAACATTACTCATGGAAGCAATGATTGGCTTATAGACAGTGGGGCTTCCAAGCATATGACAGGATTCAAGGAATCCTTTGTGAAACTATCAGAACATGAATCACCTCTCAAGGTGAAGCTCGAAGATGACTACTAGTATCCAATAAAAGGTAGTGGGGAATCCTCCTATAAGCTAGACTCTGGAAAGTCTATGACAATGAAGGAAGTATTGTTTGTACCAGGACTAAAAAAGAACCTCCTCTCCATATCTGCATTAGATGCAAAAGGAATGAGGGTTGCATTTATAGATGGTCAAGTCATCATGTGGCCAAAGGGAAAGACTATTATTGATACAGTAGTGTTTGGGGAACAGGAAGGAGGATTATACAAACTAAAGGGTTATCAAGAACAAGCCTTGGTCCATGACACAGTAGAGCCAAATGAACTTTGGAATAGAAGGCTTGCACATGTGCATTATAGAGCACTACCACTTGCAAGCAAAGTTGTTGAAGGTCTTCCAGAAATTCAAGCAAAACATGACAGAGTCTGCAAAGGATGTGCGAAAGGAAAGAACACAAAGAAGACATTTCAAAGTAGAGAGAGAAAAGCAAAAGGAATCTTGGAAATCATCCACTCCAATGTATGCGGTCCAATGTCATCTAGCTCACTAAGTGGGTATGTATACTATGTTTATTTTATTGATGACTTTTCTAGGAAGACATGGATTTACTTCATGAAGAACAAAGATGAAGTATTTAGCAATTTCAAGGAATTCAAAGCCTTGATCGAGAACTGTTGCATCCTTTTCACACACCTGGATCACATGGCAGAAATCTTCAAGCCACTCGGTGTGTCCTTGGGGGAAAGTCTCGATTCAAGGCTGTCACCTTGTTCTTGACTCCTCCGTTTAGGCTCAACTCCTAATGGAGCCAAGGGGGGTAGACCCTATTAAGTTACTAAGGATGATTTCTTAGTGTGGTGATGTTAAACTGAATCAGTTACTTAGGAGTTCGAATATTTAACTATAAACAATTGAAGATGACAAGATACGACAATAACACACGAAAGCACAAAGCTGATAAACAATATATATATGAAGCAAAAGTGACCAGTGCCTTAATAATGGAGTCAAATCAAAGAGATCAATGTGCTTGCATGTGCTTGGAGTGAATGTTTTGCGATTGCATCTTGGTATGCTTTAAGTTAAAATT